>PVIW01004219.1:0-139535 GCA_004026585.1 Noctilio leporinus | reverse complement strand
TTTAGGTGGATTGAGGTATGGGGGGGATTAAGAATATGTGAGGAGTAACTTTTGCAAAGGATATGTTGAGGCTTAATAGTTCATATTGCTCTCGGTATAATTCAGGTGCTTGAGATTGGCAGCAATCCCTTTCCTGATGCTGCCTCTTTTTCTTGGTCAGGACTTTATAGTCTATAGTCTATATTCTAGCCGGTCTTGGTGTGTGGCAGGGCCTCTGATTGTCACAGTAGGGCTGATTCTGAGTGTCCGCCCCCAGGTAGGCTGGGCCTTCTGCAGCCTGGCTGGGTTTTAGGGCTGCCGGTGTTCTGGAGCCGGCAGGCAGCCCCCCTCCCACTCCTGGCGGAGTTTCCTGCTCAGGACGCGCACCCAGCACTTCTGCAGGGCAGCCCGCAACTTTGCCGGTCCCTGTGACGACTGGCCCCACCCCTGCAGTTCTGGGAGGAGGCCGGGCCTGTCAGTCAACACTGTCCGGGGTCCGCCTACACTGTCCCGCCCTTCCGGGGCGAGGACCACGCCTCCAAGCCAATCAGCTCTCCGAAGAGTCCTTTACGCGGCCTCTGTGATGAGCCCCTCCCAGGCATAGGCGGTGCGGCCTTTGTCTCCGGCAATGGCGGGTTGCCCGCCACAAGTTCCCGTCTTGCCGGCTCTCCGGCTCGCCTTTTGGATTTTCCCGCGGAGCCTGGGGGCCTGTGTGGTTGCACCGGGCTGGGCCTCCCCCCTCGCAGGGGCTTCTAGCTGCTGTTTCCCCAGCGGCCCAGCAGCTCCGTTTTTCGGCCCTCTCGCTGCCCCGCCGGTGCACTTCCCCGCTCCCCCGCTCCGGCTTCCCGCAGGACTCTTCTCCTCCGCCTCTAGCCCCGTGCGCCGCGAAGCCTCCTCTCCCTGTTGCCGGGGTGAGTCTCTCACACAGTCCCTCCCCTGCAAGAGTTCAATTCCGTGTTCCCTAGGGCGTTTGCCCTCGCCGCCTGCACTTCACTGTTGAGACTTCCAGTCACCAGGGAGCCTGAAACTGGCCCCAGTCAAACGCGCCCCTCTGGGCAGAGCCGCCCCTGCCCAGAGCCGACCTCGGCCCGCCGGCCGGTCGGTCGGGAACGCCTCACCTACTGTCCTGCTGGCCTCCTCTGCCTCTGGGCTGTGCTCCCCTGTGTCTAGATGCTGCCCGTTCCAATCCCCATGGTCCTGAAGACGTCTCACGCTCCTTATCCTGTCCTCTAGCTGCTTTGGTACTCGAGAACACCATCAGCACTGCTCTCTACTCTGTCGCCATCTTCCCTCCTGACTAGACTTTTTTCTGGCCTTCTGTACAAAGTCCAATGGAATTTTCAAGTAAATATTTCTTTTATTAAAAAAGATTTTATTTTTATTTATTTTTAGAGAGGAGAAGGGAGAGAGAAAGAGAAGGAGAGAAATATTGATGTGCAGCAGGAGAAATATTGCTGGGCTGGCTGCCTCTCACATGCCCCCAGCTGGGGACCTGTCCCAAAACCAAAGCATGTGCCCTGACTGAGAATTGAACAGATGACCTTTCAATTTGCAGACCAGCACACAATCCACTTAACCACACCAGCCAGGGCTCAAGTAAGTATTTCTTAGTGAAGCCATTTTTCTTGAGCACCAAAAATAAATAAAGCTAATGTATTATATATCAGATGTTTTTCCAGGTTTATGAAATTAAAAAACAAACAAACATAAAACAATCTTAAAAAAAGGACATGAATCGTGCTTTTTAAGAAAAATTAAAACATTTTTATGTGAAATTTTTTGTGAGACAGTTGAGGCTTCCTTAATATTGATTCACTTTTACTGCCTTAATTTTTAAGTTTTCCAAAAGTTGTTTTCTCATTGTAATAAATATATACTTTAGAAGAAACAGGACCATTAATCATAATGTATCTCCCACTCATGAAAACCAAGTCAAGAAAACATTCATATGGAATATGATATTCCAATAAAGTATTTTCTTAAAGTTCTATGAAATATATTCTATCTGAAAATGTTTGACTTTAAAATACTTTTATTATGGCCCTGGCTGGTAGCACATGGATAAGGTGCCAGCCAGTGGTCACTGGCTCAATTCCCCAGCCAAGGGCACATAACCAGGTTGCAAACCAGGTCTCCAGCCAGATGGTAGCTGGAGACAGGTGAAAGGCAACCATACATTGATGTCTCTCTCCCTCTCTGCCTCTCTCCCTTCCCCCCTCTCTCTAAAAATAATAAAATCTTTAAAAATAAATAAAAATAAAATTAAGCACTTTTATTATGAAAAACAGTAAACATACACAAAAGTAGAGACAAAAGCATAATGAATTTCCATGTACCCATGAGTAATCTTGTTTCACCCACATTCTCATCTACTTTCCACCCTACTCCAAAGTGCCTTAAAGCATATCCCAGCTATCATTTATTTTGTATGTAAAAGGTCCATTTTGGAAACATAACCATCATTATCATTATTATACCAAAAAGTCATTTTTAAATACTATGTTTATTTTAACCAAATATTATGTTTATTTTAGGATAAACAATCCTAAAAAATTTGATGCCTTCTAAATGTTCTTCATATGCTTTATAAACTTCCTTTGATTCATTTTTTGAAAGTTTTCAATATCATAAACAGCTTGTAATGTGAACTTTTCCCTTAACAGTTATACATTTTGTCTTTTAATGATGAACTTTAGCCTTGAGATGACTGCCATTCTGATGAAATATATATTTTTAGTCTTTTCAACTTGAATGAATCAGAATTTATGTCACTATCAATAATATGACACTTTTTGCTGAAATATATATTTTTGGACCCCAAAATACAAATGTAAAAAAATCAGAAAAAATGCATTTGATACCAGTTTCTTTCTTTCTTTTTAAAAAATTATTACCTCTATTGGGGATCTGTTGGCCAGGAGTAGGAATTTACATATTGAGGCATTTGCAATTAAATAGTTCTCATAACTAAAAAATTTACTCAACCTTCACAACCAACATGAAATCTGATTTGGAGTGAGTATTTCATTTTATTTAGATTTCAAAATGATGCCTAGGGAGGCTGTGCCCTGCCTGAGGCAGAACTGGAGGTGAGCAGCCAGGTGGAGGGGAGGATGACAGCCTTCTGGTTGTGAGGCCTCACACTGCCATTTCCACCAAAGCCAAGATTTGTGAGTGGGTACCTAATCTCACTCCGAGAATTTTTTAAAAGATTTTATTTATTGTGTCCAAAGAGAGAAGAAGGGAGAGAGACAGAGAGGGAGAAACATCAATGTATGGTTGCCATTTACATGCCTCCAGCTATGGACCTGGCTGGAGACCTGGCTTGCAACCTGGTTATGTGCCCTGGCTGGGAATCGAACCAGTGACCTTTGGGTCCACTGGCCAGTGCCTTACCCACTGTGCTACCAGCCAGGGCAAAAAAAAATTTTCAAGATTTTATTTATTTATTTTCAGAGAGAGGAGAAGGAAGGGAGGAAGAGAGGCAGAGAAACATCTATGTGTGGTTGCCTATCGCATGCCTCCAACTAGGGACCTGGCCTGCAACCCAGGCAAGTGCTCTGACTGGGAATCAAACTGCGGACCTTTCAGTTGACCAGCTATCACTCATCCACTGAGCCACACCAGCCAGGGCTGAAGTTTTGTATCATATTTTAATTTAGGTGATAACTCTATATATCATGTGTATTTATTTCAGTCCTTTGTATTTTGTGCTTGTTATTTCAGTGTGCCAGATAATCCTGCCAAGAAAAGAGCAGAGGTGGACTCTCTTCCTTTATTTATTCCATTAATTAGCAAACATTTATTGAGCACTTTCTATGTGAGGGGGCTAGCTGCTGGCAGATGATGAGATAGTGGCAAATGAAGGTAGCTGTATAAGAAAAAGTTTTGCTGTAACCTGAAAGAACAAAGTGACAGAGCTAAGCTCTCATACAGTGGGTCATAGTTTCCTTGTAAGACACGACTTATCTAACTACACCATTAAATTATTGTTGTTAATTTGAATTGTGTTTTTTATTTGTTTATAGTTATTATGTACATTTAAAAATACTTGTATAGACACTATCAGTGTATCATGTCAGATTTTGTTTGTATATAGAATTTAAATGTTATAATGAAAATAATACAACTTTTGGGGATTTTCCTCTCCTCCTACCTTTAGCAGTTTCATGTCTGTCCCTAACCACACAGGCACTTGTGACTACGCACACACACTCACACACAGATACACACTGCATGAGCTCGTGATGCCCCATCAAGCACACACTGAAGGCTGCCCAAGGCTTTCCAGCGCTGCCCAGAGGCGGAGCCCAGGGGTAGGGGGCGGTGGGGTGGGACAGCCCTCGGGATCCCAGGGAGGAGGATCCTAGAAGGGGATCTTCCGGTACTCACAGGGGTTTAGAGGTCGCTCTAGGAGGGGTCTTCGGGAGACTTTTCCCTCCGCAGACAGCTCTGAGCCAGGGCTCCCCCGGCCAGCTCGCCTTCCCCCCACCCCCATCGGCCTCCCAGGTGGGGCAGTCCAAAACCCTCCCGAGCAACCCACTCCGATTGGGGACCCCCACAGTCAGCGACAAGGGCTCCCTTTGTTCTGCGCCTACAGAAAACAGTGTTATTTAATGTGTCCATCCAATTGGGCAGAGACTGCAGGGGAAGCAAAAGAAATTAATGAAAGGCTTCCTTTGGGTTTGAGAACCAGCCGGATGGAAGAGGAACTGCATAGGGCCTGGGTTGCTGGAAGCCCTCTCCACTGGTGGAAGGGTAGGAGGGAGGGGGCAGAGTGTTTTGCAGAAAATTAAAGACAATGTCTGGGGAAGTAGATAGGATTTATTTTTTACAATCCAAGAGCACAGAAGTAGGACCTGTTGGCAGAAGTCTTAGGGACCCCAGATATTTGGCCAAAAAATACCCCAGACTAACAAAACTGTCTACAAGTGGAATGAGGTGCTTTTGTGAGGGATGTTTTCCCTGGGAGTATTGTGCTGACTGTATTTAGAGAGCACAGGGCCCTCTGTGGGGTAGGAGAGTCTCAGCACACAATGAATCTGTGACTCCTGCTGAGGCAACAGCTCCCTTGGGAGCCCTCCTGACCTAAATGCTGATCACTTGGAAATGTTTTATCCTTTGAAGAAAGGCCATCATTTCTAAAGCAAAATACCATATGGACTGAATTAGTACATGTAAGTGTCAAAGCAACAACCTTATAGGTTTTTATTTGTGTTTTTGAGATCTAGCTATACAACGAGGCAAGTAAGTGTTAGTACGAGGCTTGAAAATAGTCCCATCGTAACTGTCTTCCTTAAAGTTGTCATACCTAGCACAGATTAGGAGCCCAACACCCTCAGCAGCTGTGTGACAGTGGCCCTTGTGTCCTGGCCTGGCTGTGGTGTGGCAGAATGTTTGCCCCTGTGGCCAGGGAAGATCTGGTTCTGAGCAGTGATGGCATGAACACTCCATGCAAGAGAGGCAGGGAAGATGCAGTAAGACCTTCACAGACTGACCTACGAAGGTCACCAGCAGTGGGCATCTTGGGGGAGGCTTGGATGGGACTCAAATCCTGATGGTCAGAGTATGCCCCCCAATGCTTCAGCACATTAGTTTCCAGAAGGCTTGTAAGGTAGGGAACACCACCCAATGGACTGGAGGTTTAAAATAAAAAGTAGTGCACTGACAATCAGACTTTAAAAGCCACACTCCTATAAATGTGTATAGTTAACACACACACACACACACACAGATGTTGGGGTGAAAACAGCTCCACTCTTTGCCCACTTGAGTTTATGGCCTAAGCCCTTAGCCTGCTCTAAGAGTTTGGGTCAGTGTGCATTTAGAAGCTACGTGTAGCATGTTTTACCTTGGCTCCTCTCTGAGGCTTCAGAGGAGTCCTGGTTGTACTGATTTCAAGGTGTGACAAAACTAAGAGCCCCCAAAATAAGCCAGGTGTTTGCAAGTATTCAGGTAAGGGTGGTTCCAACTTCTTTATAGAAACTAAGATAATTGTAGCAAACTGAGCTAATTGTAGCAAGGAACAAGAGACCTGAAAAACACAGGTGTCGGGAAGTAGAGGGGATGTTGCCCAAAGTTTTCTTTATATACAAGTTGTTTATCATATAGGAGTGGGAGCAGGAGTTAGGAGACACCCTGAGCGGGAAAAGCACTCCTCAGATTTGGAGACAGATCACTGTATGTGGTTGGTTCTTGGGCTGTGAGCAGGCTAGGCTTAACTTTTTTGAAAAAGCCGCATTTGCACAGGTTTGGGGCATGTTCCCAGTGGGCCACCCATAGGCAGGGCCAGGCCATGGCTCTGTGAGAGGGGCAACTCTGAAGGGTGGACACGCCCACTTTACATCTTTGTGTAGGAAGAGGCATACAGATGCTGCACTGTGAGAAGAGAAAGAGAACTCTCCTTTGTGCAAATGGATTCCAGTTTTAGGACTGTAGTCTGAAGCAATGTCATTGATTTGGGGCCAAGGGGCCAGCCAGCTGCCAGATGCCTTCTTCAGGTCTGGGGAGAAGAGTAGGATTGTGGTGAACTGAAAAGTACCAGGCTGACAAAAGGCACCCTGTTTACATTTTTCTAAACTGTGCCAAGAAAACCTGTCTGGGAATGGAATTCCTGAACCACCTCATTTTGGTCCTAATTTTTTTATAGATGAAGGAGCAGACTTGTGGTAGGGAAATCTGTTCACAGCAGGATGATTTTAACCAGAGTCTGCCTTTGGCCATGAGGTGATGGCTTTTAGAATATCTCACTCCAACATCCTCAGCTTTTGTCTCCCCTGTACTCTGTCCCCTGCTCACAGCAGAAAGTGCATCCTGAATCCAGCCCACACCAGGACGTGTGGGAGTATATGCATCTCCAAAATGGGAGCACACTGACATGGGAGGATCATGAACAGCTCATAGGAGTGATTTCCTATTTTCCTGAATTGATTCCAGAAGTCAGTGAATTAGAGCTCTGAAACTTGGCCCCATCCAGGGCACACTGAAAGACCCTGAGCCCTTGAAAGGGACACATGTCACCCATGAGAAATCAATTAATGTCTCGGTTATTAGTGACAGCTAAAACCCTGCAGTACCTTGCCCTCAGAGTCCTCGCTTGGTGAAGTTTGAAGGCCGCCCCACTGCCCCTGCCAACCACAGGACCACGCCTTTCTCTGAGGTAGTGGGCTAAATGTGGGTTATAGGGAAACTTAAGATTAGAACAAGAAAGTGTCTTGTTTGGAATGAACGCCATCTAATCTGATCCAGAGATGGGAGGGAGCAGCACCTGTTGGGACCCTTCCCGTAAATGAATCCAGTTTTAATCCCCCATTAACAGTGTCACAAAGGGCTCTCCAAAACCTTTGGTGTCAGTAGAGTCAGCCGTCACAGCCCTATCTCCACTGGCCTTGTGCACAGGAGTCTAGAGCCCCGACAGCTGGTTGGAGAGTTCTGGAGAGGCCTTTCCATCCCAGTTAGTCACAGGACAGGGAGGGCTATCTCACTGTACTCAGATGCTCCCAAATTCTGAAAAGTCCTTCTTTTGAATTAATCCCCCTTTCGAAGGTGAAATGGCTTTTCCACATTCTCCTTTGGCTTAATTGCCTGTTAAAACAGGCCCAAGTGCCCTCTGGACACGGTGAGGGCAGGCCAAGTGAGAGCAGTGGGTGAGTCAATGGGATTAGACAGTTCAGTGAAAATTCCTTTTTTGGAAGCCAGGCAGCCACTTTCCAGGACTGCTGAATCCTTGGAAAGTGACGCAAGCCTCAGTCAATGCGAGAGGCGGGGCCAGCACTTCTTAGAAGGTGCCTTTTTGGAAGGCACCCTGAGTCTGCCTGAGAAGTGAGCAGCTCCTGGGGCTCAGACCTTGCACCCCAGACTTTGGCGCACAGGGCAGTGGGAGGGGCTGTCTCAGCGGGGCTCCTTCTATAACCGAGAAAGAAGACTCTCACAGACAGCATGGGGATTGCCTTTGAGCAGCCTATGAAGCTCCCTTATTCTACTATCACTATCAGAAGAAGAGGCTGGGTTTTGAGGAATGTTCCAGTGGTTCCTTTCCTGTTTCTGGTTCCTGTTTTCTGGTTCCTGGCCCACTTCTCCAAGTAGGCAGTTTAGACACAGTGCCAGCCCAGGACTGGAGGAGGCACTGGTGACAGGGACTGCAGAGGGGAACTCTAGACTGTGTTTGTGAAGGGAGACTGTCTCCCTTCACAGTCTAGATGGTTTGACAGTGGGCAGGAGCCGCAGGAATGGTTTGGGATGCAAGAAACTCTTGCTCCTGGGGTTTGTGAACAGCTTATGGCAGTTTTTCACCTTGCCTGAGCTGTGAGCCAGGAAAGGAGAAAGGTATCTTGTGGCAACATTTCTTAATAGGAAACCCACACATCCAAACAGGAGTAGATTTGTCTCCTAGCATGTTACCCTTATTCTAATAGCAGCACCCCCATTTGTTTTGGGGAGCCACATGTCCTCAACCTAACCAGTATGGTTGGGGCTAGCCTTCCCAGTCTGCAGGGTCAGGCATGTGGCCCAGTGTGTCCCACCAGCTGTGGTGACTGTGGTGAGGGGCCTCCTTCAGGGAGTCCTGCAGGCAGGGACTTCCGGCTCTGGGGCTGACATCTTGCTTCGATGTTCAGGGAGCCTGCCTGAGGATGACGCCAACTCGTCGGCTAACAGGACCAAGAGGTGAAAAGGCAGGTTCCTGGCCATCTTGTTTGAGGGCCCTTATTTGCTGTGCTTGGGGTGAGAGCCCCATGGTTCTCCTTGGCTGCCTCCTGGCTGTGATAGCCAGGCCAGAACTCGGTCACCTGTACCAGGGGTCCCAACTGAGAACCCAGGGGACATTAGGAAGTGAAGATAGGATTTACTAGTACCATGTATCAGGTCTACTGGTCCAGCAGTTTGTTTTTGTTTTTGTTTGTTTAAGAAAAAAGCTTAAAGTGCTGCTCAAAGGCCTTCCTTAAGCTTTTAGATCCCTTTGAGCTCATTTAGGACCCACATTAAAAAAAATAAAACCCCAAGCACTGTAACATTTGACAGCTCATTAGTTCAGTTGTACCTAATCATTAATCAAGACTTAAAAGTGATTATATCTGTAGGCAAAAGATTATTGGCTAAGTTTTGCTTTTATATGAAAGTGTCTCTTTTTTGGGGTGGGTGGGGGGATGAAACAGACATTAGAAAGTATTACACATATTGCAAGTAACTCTGTGATTGGTTTATTGTAGGAGGTGAGGATCCAAAAGGGCCTAATGCAGGTGGTGCTGCTCTTTAGCCACCCAAGCCACATTCCTGTTCTTGAGTCCCTTCCCTCCCACACCAGGGCACCCATATGGCTCCTCCAGCTCAGGGCCTCCCGCTGCACGGCCCCTGTGTTATGTGCCATCAAGCCCCCTTTTTTTTCACCTGAGCAGAAGTGATGAACAGCCTGCAAGTGCATGTGTATGTAGTATATAAGTGAACTTAAGCATCTTCAAAATTAGTCATTTGAGAAGGAACTTGTGGGCCAACGTTGGCTAAGACTTTCAGAATGTAATCCTATCCAACCATGAATTTCTGCCTGGAGCACACCTTGGGAAAAGTCTGCTCTTCTGTGTCACCCAGCACTTGGAGCATGTGTTTGCCTGTGTAGATGAGGAAGTGTCCGGTTACTTGGGCAGCATGGGACAGGAATCGCAGCAGGCTCCTGTAACAGAGGGGACAAAGACACACATCAGGCTTAGAGTTCTGAGCCATGAAGAACAAACATGCTCTCATCCTCGCCTTGCCTACCTAGGTTAGCAAACACACAGATGCTGACTTGGAATGTCCGAGCAGGACCTGGAACTCTAGTTCTGGTGTGCTCCCAGGTGATGCTGATGACACTGGTGGGGACTACCCTTCCACTAGCCACCTCCAAACATGGCCTGTTGTTTAGATCTGAGCAGGCAGACCATGCTCCTGAGAATACAGACTATGTCTTATCCTTCGGCCACCTGCTTATTCTGGTGGCCTTGGTGTGTGGGCTTATTGCTGAAATCAGTCAAGTCAGGTGTGAACAGAGTAGTCAGGCTGAAGGAGAGGCTTTCAAAATTTTCAATCGTGCCTCCATGGCCCAGTTTGCTTAGGGCAGCTGGGACACCCCAACTTGACCCTGTTGTGGCATCTAACTTCTAAAGCTGAGTCTGGCATTTGTGTTCTTTCAGACTAAAACAGTAGTTTTCACTCAAGTTCTTATTCTCTACCAAGTTCATAGCTAAAGGGTTTCAGTCTAGCTTTAAAGCTGTCACTTCATAAGGACAGCCAAATATGGGGCTCAGCTGTGCTAGTAGGGACAGCCCTGGTGTCCCACCGTGGGGCTCTGGTAGGCAACACCTTTAATTTGGGGGCATTTGTGACTTCTGCAGCTGCTTGTGTTGTCATCAGACCTATAAGATGGTAAAAATTAGTGGCAAGAAGGCTGAATTTTTGGTGAGGTGAGGTTTACTTTATTATACTTTTCTAAGTTGTAACTTGCCTGTCTCACTTCAAATGTCAAGCAATCAAGCGATTTTCTCCTATCTCATCAAAAAGAGGAAGCTTTACTGGGATTCAAGATCTCAACAGCAGGACAGTAACAGTTGTCTGAGAGTTGGCCACTCATGTTTCTAGTGAAAAATGGAGGCCATGGAGAAGCCATCACAGACCTGATTTTGTGCCAGACCCTGGAGAACCATTAGAGGAGAGCATTTTCGTCTCCAAAGCATTTCCCCTCCTGAGCTCTAAGAAACCAGAGCAGTCCTTACAGGACAGTGGAGAGAAGTGTCTTCAGAGAAGCAGGCAGTCCCTGCCCAGAGTGTCTGTGTGTGCAGTAAGCATGGAGTCAGCAGTTGCAACCTTTTCACACCAGCTTCAAAGACCTTCTGCTACTGTCAGTCTTTCCTTCCACCCATCCCGCCATGGAGAATTAGTGCTACAAAGGATCAATGACAAAGGTATTTGGAGCCTATGCAATCATGAAGAACTTGGAAGCAATCTTCTCATTTTAAAGTTGACAGAACACAAGCTCAGAGAAATTAAGTAACCTGTTAAAAGTCACACAGCTGATTGCTTAGAGGTAAGGCTGAAAGAAACAGAAGGTATTCTTAGTCCAGGGCTTGGTGACAGGATGTTCAACCTGGTTACACCCAAGGAGTGTTTCTATGAACACGTAGAATATATTCAAATAGGTTGGGGTATGTACCAGGGATCTGTCTTCACAGGCTCCCCGTGATGCCGTGTAACCAGCCCAGACACAGCCACAGCCACATTTTCCCGCCACCTTACCACTAGCTTCAAGTTAGCAGTAATACAGAAATACTGGAAAAGAATATTTCTCCAGGTTTGGGGGGCTACTCTCTACAAATCAGGTCGGAATCTCTATGGCTCTGATTTTTGCTGTCATTACATTGAAGTAAGGGCTAAAAATGTACAGCTTTTATTTTTAAAAGAAAATTGGTTCTTTTTTTGCACTCATTAAATTTTTGTTTCCATTAAGTATTTAAGTATTTAATGGTCTTTGGAGAAAAAAGTATATATGTTCTGAATGAAAACTTTCTATTTTCTGAATGAGTCTGGCATAAGAGGTAAACTACTGTATGACGATATGAATTAGAGTGAACTTCAATAGCTACCACTCAGGTCAGAGCCTCTGAGGAGCAAGTTGGGGACAAGCTGCCTGGGGATGGGCTGCGTGGGCTGATCTACATGTAGTTTCCAGACCCTTTAGTTAACCCCGACATCTGTTACCTCAGCAGGGCCTTGAGCCCTGTACACCGAAATTCGTAGGACACTGAGTACATCTCATACATGGTGGCCTTCACATTGAGGCAGCCAATGATATCCTTAGGATTCAGCTTGTACAAGTCAAAGGTGACTCTTGCTATTCCTGATTTCTTTGGTTTCTGGCGGGTGGTGACGTAGTTAGTACCCTAGAACAGCAAGGGAGGAAGAGAGGTCAGGAGCATCCCACCTGTAGCATGCAAATCCTGTAATTCTGGTTTTATGCTACTTTCAACTGTTGGTTTAACATCTGTTAGTGACTCAGCAGCTAATTATTTGAGGAATGTTTTTAACAGAGTAGTATGGTCATACTGCTACCATGTCCAAACCCCAAAGAAAGTACCCTTCTTGAATCTACTTTGAGTTTAGTGACTCAGGATGACTGTGATTTGGCTCCAGGGCCTTGGTTTCGGGACCCAGGGATCAATGAATGGTTGTGCTGCTGTCACATGGCATTGAGAGGCACTCACACTCCTCACTGAGGGTGACCACGGTTACTTGATTGACATGGATAGCCTCATGACTATGACACAAGCTGATTAAAGAGAAGCAAGCAGTATTTTTCCATTTTATAGGAGGCTCTGGGCAGAAAGTTTCAGAATCACATGGCTACAGTAAGGTGCAGTGTGAGAACTCTCCTAGAGTGTTCCCTATTTTCCAGGAACTGCCCAGGATGAAAGCTGACTTCCTGGGGACACTGAAAACTGTTGGTTACAGTCCCCATTCTCAGTCTATCTGAAACACCAGATCCTTCAGGGTGGGAGGGGAAAGTGTTTATAGAGAACACTGCAATACAAACTTCCCCGTCAAGAGCTTAGAAAAAGCAAGACAAAAACTGTCCCAGGGTATATAAGTACCTGGCCCAGGGCCAGCTCTTCCTGTGGGTTCGCTCAGCACATGGATCTTACAGGGTTTAGGTTCAAAGATACATAAACCAATGCGGTTGGGAAGCCTCGTGATCTTCTGGAGTTGAGAGTAGCTAAGGCTATGACTGTTAAATTACAGAACCAAAAAGGTTTTCAACTACAATCCTGCCACAGCTCTTTTTTATTGCCACATGTTTCTTTCTGCTTTATGAAAGTTTCTGATTTTACTTTCCCTAAATGTCTTCCTTGAGTCCGGTCTTAAATCCAAATTAAGATGTGCTCACAAAGCGAATCCCCTAGTGATCTGACTCACAGAAGGTCTGTGCTGCTGACTAAGGAAGGGAGAAATGCCCCTCCCTACCCTGTTCTTGAAAGGGCTTTCAGAAGCTGCTTCCTCACAGTCTTTAAGGCTTTCAGATGAAGAAGGGAGACCTCTTGCGGCCATTTCTGGGCTCAAAGTTCCTTCTTGTCTAAGCCAAATAAAATTGGCCTTGCTGGTAAAAACACTTCCAAGTGGGGTAGGATCTATACACTATTTGGCTGTGAGGTGCACATTTCCACCTCAAGGGAAGATGATTGAAAGTGGACGTCAAAAGAAGACTCCAACCTAAACTCATATGTCACTCAGGCCACACTAGACTGAGATGTCTTTAGGCCTCTCCTTGAACCATCATATCTCAGACTTACTCGTATCCGGTGCTTCCTTATCACAGTCCTGTGCTTTAGCTTGACATCCCAGTACCCACCCACACTGGGGGCTTACATGTGTTATGTATGTTACATATTAAACAATTCCCCCCTAGTGACCCCACGATCTTCCAATCTACTAGTATGATCACCTGCTTTAAAGATATTTTATTTTAAATTGTGTGTTTTTTATAATTGGTCTGTAGTTTTCTTCTTCTATTTAGAAAAATTATGAAGTATTTGACATGTATAGGAGTGTACATGTAAAAATAACGAATAATAAGATGTATGTACCCACTCTATATAAAGAAACAGTATCACCCTATGTGCTTCTCCCAATTATACTCCTCCACTCCCCAAGAGAAAACAACCTAAGTTTTGCAACATCCTCTTGCTCAGAAAGAAAATTTTAGTATATGTGTATCTTATACATTATATAGCTAATTTTATATGTATTTTTTAATTACCTATAAATGGGTAAAGAGGTTCTCATTGTGTAATTTGGAGACACCTGGAGGAAGCTGAGACCCTTTCAGGGGACTGAGAGGTCAAAACTATTTTTATAATAAACGTTAAGATGTAATTTGTATTTTCGTTCTCATTCTCTTACAAGTAGTGGTGTTCTCCACTGTACATTTGGGAAACCTGCGTAACTCAGTGAATCAGTATTTTCTAAATGACCAATGAATGCATGATGTTAAAAATCACCCCTACCAAAGAGATCCATTGAAATGCAAGATAGACCAATGTGTTCCAGTGTAACAGACAAGGCAACCTTCACCGGTGTGCCTTTGGGTCCCACAGTGTCAAGTTTTGAAACCACTACCTGTCAAGTTTTGGTGTAGTGTCAAGAATAATACCCTCAATGATCAGAAAAGACCATTAAAATATTCTGTCCTATTCTTTCAGATTTTATTTATTTATTTTTGTTAGAGAGGGGAAGGGAGGGAGGCAGAAAGGGAGAGAAACATCCATGTGCAAGAGATACATCAATCAGTTGCCTCTCATATGTCCCAAACTGGGGACACAGCTTGAACCCAGGCATGTGCCCTGACTGGGAACTGAGCTGGTTACCCTTTGGTTCACAGGCTGGCACTCAATTCACTGAGTCACACCAGCCAACCCACTTTTTTTCTTTCCAACTACCTCTACATGTAACATCATATTTTCTTCACATAGTTCCATGAAAACAATATGTTACAACAGATTGAATATAGACACTGACAATTTAGCTGTCTTCTATTAGATGAGGCATTAAAGAGGTTTGTGAAAATGTGAAATAATTTTACTCCTAAATATTTTTATTTTGAAAAATAGTTATTTTTCATAAAAATATGTGATTTTCATTAACCTGTATTGGGTTATTATTTTTAATGAAGTAATACATTTAAAAATTATCAGTTTTAATTTTGAATAAGAGAGCTATCTATATCCATAGCTTAGAGTTTCTAAGCCTTGGCATTATGATATTTGGGGCCAGATAATGCTTCATTGTGGGGGCTATCCTGTGCATTGTAAAATATTTAGCAGCATTTCTGATCCCTACCCACTAGATGTCAGTAGTATACCCCTGTCCCAGAAGTAAAAACCGAAAAAAAAAAAAGTTTCAGACATTGCTAAATGTCCCCTGAGGGGCAAAATAATCCCTCATTGAGAATTCCTGATGGATAAATATCTATAGGTTCTATTGGTATAACCCACAGAAACCAAGCTATTTGGGTCTGCAGTAACTTTTAAGAGTGGAAAGGGAGATCAAAAAGTTTGAAGACCAAAAAAAAAAAAAAAAAAAAAAGTGAGGACCACTTGCATAACGTATTATTCTGCCATGTTTTCAATCAACATAGTTGATGAGATGTATCTATATAGATGTCTGTAGCTACTTTATGCATTTTCCCAGAGTATTCTATCCAATGAATATACAACAGTGTGTTTATTTATATGTATTAACACAGAAGCACACAGCTGGGTTTCATGTGCTGGGCATACATGTAGAAATAGACTTGCTCAATTCAACTCTATAGGATAAAGGCAAGTTGTCTTTAATAGTCATTGGTGGGAGAATAAGAGGGTTCATTGTTACATATCTTTAAAATGGGAAAAATTTAAAAGCCTAACAATACCAAATATAATAATGGTGTAAATGAGTATTATTGTGGTCTTACCTGGTGTTTCTCTAGACACTAATGAGGTTGAGTATTTTTTCTGTTTTATCATCCATTCTACAGATTCCTGTTCCTGCTTTCTACCCATTTTTCTATTGGACTGCCTATTGTTTCCATTATTGATTTGTGTGAGTCCTTTAATTTTGTGAAATACTAATCCTTTTCAGGTTATCTTGGAAACATCTTCTCCCCACTTGTATTTATTGTTTTACTTCCTTTATAGTATCTTTTGATGAACAAAATTTTTAATGTTGAATTTATTGTTTAAAAAAATGGTGTGTTGTGTTTTGTTTAAAAAAAATATAACACCCTGAGGATGTCAAAAAGATATATATTAGATCTTCTGAGTCACATTGCCAACCTCCTTGCTGTTTCCTACCTCTCTTTTTTTTGTGTTACAATATGGGTACCTTCTCCTCTGAGTTTTCACTTATTTTAATTTTTCATTTCTAGAAAGTCTATTTATCCTTCAAGTCTACCTAGTTTTTAAAAACTTCTTTTTGTTCCTTATTACTTTCAATTACTTTTTATATCTCTTTGAACGTTTTAGATACATTTATTTTATACTCTGTATTTGATGATCCAGTATCTGAGGTCTTCACAGGCTTGACTTTGTTACTGCTCCTTACTCTCACATTAAGTGCCTGAGTTCTTATGTTGTGTGTTTTATTGTGAAATCACATTTGTTAGAACTTTAGGAAACAATATTCTTTGAGGCCTGGGTCAACCATTCATTCTGAGCTTATTTGCTATGGCTAGTTACATGGGGCACATCAACTCTGGATCCCTGGGACTGGAGGGAGGGGCTATTTGAATAAAGAGAATTCAATGAGTAAATTCCTTCCACTAATGCTTCCTCCCCGGGTCTCCATAAACTAAACATTCAGCTTGGGTGATGTTGGAATTAACAGTCCCTATAACCCCATGAGGGCAGTTATCTCACGGATTCCCAGGAAAGACCTCTAATAGTCTCTGCTGTATGTGGGCATCTGTAATTTAACCCCCAATTTCTGTTAGTCCAAGACTTGGTTTTCTGTCTTCCCAGCATCTTGCAAAGCTCTTCCTCACTGAGGTCAGTGGATGCCCACAGGTGACATGACCACAGGTGAGAGCCCCAAAGTTTCAGTGTTTGCTTTCCTTTCTGGATTCTGGCTTTCGGCTTCCATAAAAAATTTGGCCTCTGCAACCTCCTTTTCTTAAAGATCAGTTAGGCATATAAAAAAATGTTTTAATATTTGCTTTACATTTTTAGTGGGAGGGTTTTCCAAGATATATAATCTATATTTTCTCTGAAATTAAAAACTTTATTCTATCTCTACTTTGCTAAATCACTGTAGTCACACACACACACACTATCTAATTTCATTGGCTGTGTTAGCTTGCTGGCTTCCTAAGGATAGAGGCAGTAAAAGGTCACCAATTCATATCTACAGGTTCTAACAGGTTCTAACAGGTTTTATTCATTACTTAAAGCCTAAATCAGATACCCCAATTTCACAAAGATGCTATATTTCCTAGAAATACTTTTAAGAATCCCTTTGAGGGTAGTAGATCCAGTTATTAGGTGAATATAAAGGATTTATTTAGAAAGTAGGCAAGTCAACAGCAAAGTAAGGAATTCACTTTTGTAATTAAAAAGTCTACCCATTAGCTGTTTGGAGAACAGTATGTTTGCTTACCGGTGTCCACTTCTGTCCTCTTTCCAAGATCATGAAATGTGTGTTATCTCCTAAGGTCTGAAAGAACTCTTCTGTGTCCACCACAGTGCCATCTTCCTCCAGCACCAAAGTGACCAGAGTGCTGGTGATAAGTAGGGTGTCCAGAGTCTAAGTTGGCAACATATCAGAGACATTTTGACCATTCACAGATACTGATTATAATATAGTTTCAGAAGAGCTGATTGATTTTGATTAAAAACTTAATAGTCAAGGTATACCTTAATTGGTGTCTATAATTCAGTGTTGGCTTAGAAAAAGACAACTTGAGATTTTTAAGGGACCCATCTTCTTCAGATTTCAGTGACATGAGATAAATTATTACATTTAATAGTATTTACAGTTTCTGAAATTACCTACTTATTTTGACAAAAAAAGAAATCTCGCACATATGATATTTAAGGAGCTAGAGTCTTATTTGAATGTCTCTCTTACTTCAGAGCCTGTATGTTGGATGCTCATTTCTCATTTCCATGGGTGTCTGTGTCTAGGTTATGCCTCCATGATGATTCTTCCTTATTTGATGATCTAGGACACTTAGATTAAAGACTATTCTTCTCTGGCCTTTATAACAAAAACCAAATTTCCAAAGCCTGCCACTTCCCTATATTCTCTCTCATCAAATAAATAAAGCTACATTATCAACAGATGACTGTTTTTAAGGTTTTTGTCTCTGTGCCTAAATCTCTTATGGTAAAATTATGCAATAATGTTTTCTTTCATTCTCCTTAACTACTTAAAAATGGTCCCTCTTAGACTTTTCAAGGCCGAGACATGGACATTTCTGTCTCTGTATTGGTTTAGTACCAAGACCCTAAGCCTTCAGAGGACTGGTGGAGAGGCACTGTGGCTGGTTGTACCTTGCTCAGCAGCTCCTTCAGACTGCTGGCCATCACTCCCCGTCGACTGCTTCGATCATGGTTGGAGACTCGGAAGGGGCGAGCTGAATGCATGAGGGGAGTGAGTAGGACTCTCTTAGTCTGTGATCCCATGAATGTCAGTGGCCTGGAATGGGTAACAAAAGTGAAAAATATAGTTAACATTATTTTTTAAAAAGTCTTTCAAGAAAGGTTTGAAGTACACAGAAATCAAACAACTTTAATATCTACACCGAAAAGAAAGAAATCTAATGGTAGGAAATTATTAAAAATTATGTGTGCAATTCATCTCCCAATATCCAAGGAATGAATATATATATATATATAACTATATATAGTTATATATATATAGTTATATATCTATAATTTATAATTATAGATATATAATTAAAAACACAACCACCATTACACCAGAACATTCAAAGTCCTTGCAGTGCAACATTATAATCTGGGTCTAGAAAGTGATTAAAAGTGAAATTCTTGCTGAAAATAATTGTAGAAACCAACCAAGCAACCAACCAAAGTCCTTGTTACCACAAGGACTAGTTGAGAAAAAATGATAAAGGCATTAAAAGAAATAAGAATTATTTCTGGCCATGTCTGGTATGGCTCAGTGGGTTGGGCATCATCTGCAAACCAAAAGGTTGCTTGTTCCATTCTCAGTCGGGCACATGCTGGGGTTGTGTCCTAATTGGGGACATGTCAGAGTTAGCCAATAGATGTTTCTTTTACACATGATGTTTTTCTTCCCCTCTTTCTCCCTCCCTTTCTTTCTCTCCAAAAATAAATACAATCTTTAAAAGATTATATTCTGAAAAGTGGGGTTTAGAGCTGAAAAATAGAAGAAAATGATTTTGAGAGGCTATGGAGCGTCTAAGCTAAGCTTAAAAATTAGGTGCATGCGCACTCATGCACACACACACACACACACACACACACATACACACACACAAAACTCATTCCATATTTGCACAATAAGAGCAAGCCAGAAGTTGATAAGTCAGATATTGATCACTATAGCAATAACCAGTTTTTTTTTTTAAGATTTTATTTATTATTTTCAGAGAGAGGGGAAAGGAGAGAGGCAGAGATGGAGAGAGAGACACATCAATGTATGGTTGCCTTTCACCTGCCTCCAGCTACAGACCTGGCTGAAGACCTGGCTTGCAACCTGGTTATGTGCCCTGGCTGGGAATTTAACCAGTGACCTCTGGGTTCACAGGCCAGTGCCTTATCCGCTGTGCCACCAGTCAGGGCCAATAAACCAGTTTTTAAAAATTAAGTCAACAGCCCTGGCTGGTGGCACAGCGGATAAGGCTCTGGCCTGCAAACCCAAAGGTTGCTGGTTCGATTCCCAGCCAGGGCACACGTAACCAGGTTGCAAGCCAGGTCTCCAGCCAGGTCTGTAGCTGGAGGCAGGTGAAAGGCAACTATACATTGATGTCTCTCTCCCTCTCTCCCTTCCCCTCTCTCTCTAAAAATAATAAATAAAATCTTTTTAAAACTTAAGTCAGAACAATATAACTGTGGTTGGAGTAACAAGAAGGAACAGAATTTTGGACCATATGTCACATGACACTTTGAAGTAAGCTCATATTTATCAAAGAATTAATTTAAAATTTCTTTATAAAAAGAACTAACATGGAGAAGGAAGAATAATAGCAAAACAAGTCAAGATAATTTTTTAAGAAAAAATATTCCTAGCCCATGGTTATTAAATTTTCACCATCTAGCAACTCCAAAAAAATAATTAAGTGGATAAATGAGAAATAAAATAGCTGATAAGATATTTACTACATTAGGAGTTATTAACCAAACCAATATTTTACTTTATAAATATTAACTCAACCCTCAAAAAGTTCTGTGATAGTCTTAATTCTCTCAGTTTACAGATGAGGAAAATCAGTCCAGTGAGCTGTCCACACCAGTAGGAGCCAGACATGGGTTTCAGCCCCAAGTACCAGTTCTTTGCCTCATAAATGTGATATAGCTTACAAGTTACAAGTTTGATCTCTGATCAGGACAATTAACCAATTAATGCATGAAGTTACTAACTAAATGGTAAGAAAAGTTTGCATATTAGTGAACATATGAAGCCTTTGATAGCAATGAAAGAAATGTGAAACCACCTTTGACACCATCTCATGCTTAGAAACCAATATGAAGGAAGTTCTTTAAAAATAACTCCACCTGTGAACACAAAGGTCGCTGGTTCAATTCCCTACCCAGGACACATAACCAGGTTGCAAGCCAGATCTCCAGCCAGGTCCATAGCTGGAGGCAGGTGAAAGGCAACCATACATTGATGTCTCTGTTCCTCTCTCTCTGGAAATAATAAATAAAATCTTAAAAAACAAACAAACTCCATAGGAGGAAACAGATGTGCCTTGCTGGTAACATGTAAAGAGCTTTCACCCAAGATTGTAGACTATTTTATACTTAGAATATATCCATAAAGAAATTAATCAAAAGATTATAAAAAGTAATTAGCTCTTTGTAAAATATGATTGTCTAACCATTATGCTGTATACCTGAAACCATATAAAATACTATTGAAAGTAAACTATGAAAAATTAAAATTGAAAAGAAGAAATTAGCACTGGCTGGGTAGCTCAGTTGGTTAGTGCATTCTCCTGACACACTAATGTTACAGGTTTGATCTCTGATCAGGAGAATTAACCAATTAATGCATGCAGAAAGAAGTGGAACAACAAATCAATGTCTCTCTTGTTTCTCTTCTTCTTTTCCTCTCTAAAAACAATAAATAAAAATAAAAATAACTGTCTATAATAAAGAAATTAGCAACATTTCAGGCAATGTTTCATATTGGGTGCTGTGATAAACAACATGTGACTCATTTCAGTTCCATGGCTCCCAAGGCACCAGCACCTAGAGCTGCACTGTTCCCAGAGTAGTTCCCACCAATTTCAGATGCTCAGATAGTTGTTAACAATTTGGACTAATACTTGAGAATCACACAAAGGACAACCTTGTAGAAGATACAAAGGAAGGACCTGACTGCTTTCTGGAACTTACAACAGTTTATTTATATTAACCCAATGGAGGCCAAAATTTTAGAGAATGCTTATACTGCCTTAAAATATCTGTCACTTAGGATTTAGCACTTTGTTTTTACACACATACACATTGTCATTTATTTATCTATGCTTTGTTTCCCCAACTAGATTGGAATTTCCTTATGGACAAAGGCTTCTTTGTTCTACCTCCCATAATGCCTAGCTTAGTGTTAAGCATAGAACTTTTACATAGTATATTGTTTAAACTGAAGCTCTATAAATGGACATAAGTAAAAATTCAATGCCTCACCAAGTAATTTGCTATACGTAAAACTGATCGTATAATAATGAACCAGTTTCAAACACTGCCAGGCTAAGTTCATGCTACCAGCAACATATGGAGGAGTCCCATAATAGTGACAGTGCCTTATTCCTATGCCTCATCAACAAACTGGCTTTATGAAAACAGACCTGGATTATTAGAAAGGATTAGGTCTGAAATATGTATATTCAGTCAGCATCACATTAGTGCCTCATAAGTGCTCACTTCTGAGCACTTGCTATGGCTAGCAGTGTGGCCAGCAATGTGCTAGGTCTTTACGTAAATTAACCATTTATCACCACAACCTTACAAGGACAGTATAACCCACTTCTCAGATGAGAAACTGAGGCTCAGAGTAGTTTCTCAAGATCACCCAATTAAAAAGGAAGAGTGCTCTGAACTTCACACCTCAGGTAGTAAACATCAGTCAGGAGCACTGTAAGGGAGAGCTGTTTTCTGGTTGATGGGGCAGCAGTGTTCTCAGTTCACAACCTCAGCTCTGTTTCCCTTAGACAGACCACCAGAGTCATTGCATACTTTGTTTCCAGGGAGGCAACTGCAAGGGGATTGCTCCAGGTCAGTGGTCTCCAAGGGGGCTCTCCATTAAAATGACAAGAGACCCACTGAGTAAATCAGAGCCTGAACCAATGTGGCGGTGGGATATTATCAGCCTGTGAAAGTTTGCCCTGATTTCCAGGAGTTATACCAGGTTCCTCATTGCACAACACAATGAACAAGATGCTCACATTCTATCGAGCTGATGGTACAGAGAATTTGCTCAGTTTTACCCCTGGTGGCTGGGTGGATGGGGAAGTGAGGATTACCCATAGCATGCTTTACATTTAGAGCTTGGCTTTGTTCTCAACCTAAACATAGCACCTGAAACTTAAGCTCACTGACAATGTCCGTGTGGGGAGGTGGCAAGAATGATACGAGTTCTACTCTGTGCCAAACACTGCATACCTTAGCACATTGCCTAATAACTCTACAGGACAAGTATTACAGATGAGGAAAATTGAGGCTCAGGACATTGAGAAACTAAGATCAGAATCAGCAAGTGCAAACATAGGGGGCTTGAATCCAGACCCCGATTTCACACCATGGTGCCTGCCCTACCAGGTACAAACCTTTCTATAGCATAGGGGAACCCTGGACCCTTACCATCAACAGCTTCTCCTCCCACAAAATGGGAAGTTACTGCCTTTGCCCATGAAGCCTTCTAGAATATTGCTCACTGAGCCCAGGGTTTGTCTGATATTTTTTATATCCCCACGGTACCTTGAGCCATGTTGGCACATGACCTAATCATTGAATAAAAGATAGATTAAAACAAAATCAGAGAAATGAGAGAACAAAGTTCATGTCTTGGGATGCTGGGTTCAGCCCTGGTGGCCAATGGCACACCTTGTGAGCATGAACAGTTTTGACCTAGTTGGTCTCACATCTCCCCATTGGACACAAACACTCACACCTACTCCAGTGACCTAGCACAGCTGATTATACAAAGTTCATGTTGTCCTGTAACTTCTCACAAGACAAGAGCTGGCAGTCATTTCTGATCCTCCCTCTTCACACAGCCCTCAAGATAGTCATTCTTGATTTAAAAAGTGGGGGTGGGTAACAGCCTGTTGTTCTTCCTATCCATTACATGAGAACTGGGTCGTTGGAGAAAAGGCTTATGGAGCACACAAAAAAATCTGAAGACATGAAAATTAATTTCTGCCCTTTTTTTCAAGGAACAGGATGAATGATTGGATGTGCCAAATTATGTAAAATCATGACCATCTTATACATAACATAAAAAGGGGTTAAATTAAAATTTACATACACTAAAACTATTTAACAAATACTATGTAAGTATTTACTCTGCTCCAGTTCAATGAACAGTAGGGATAACCAGCTAGCTACATGAGCAGAGCAATACAGGGTGGGACAAAAGTAGGTCTACAGTTGTGAGTATGGGAAACACAGTTTATTCTTGTTATTTATTAATTATTGCATTATTTTCCATACAAACAGCTATAAACCTACTTTGTCCCACCTTCTGTTTAATCCAACTCACTTATGATTTTCTTAGCAGAGTAATTTATATCACTGGCCATTAGCACAATACCTAGGATGTGCTGCTTTCTGCACCTCAATTGCTTACTATATCAATGTTGAAATAGGAGCACTGAGAAGCCTTGGAATTCTGCTTTCAGATACACCACATGTCAGTCACCTCAAACCCCTGGGAAAGTGCAGACAATCATATGAAGCAGGAAGGGAAATAGCTCACTAAAAGGAAAAAGAAACAAGGAAACATGCAATGCTGTTCAGCTATGCTATTCAAGGAAAGGAATTATTCCAGGAAAATTAAGATGACAAGAGAAGTTGACTTCATAGAATTAATCTTGGAATTATAAAGGGACATATCTTTCAGAAGTGAGAGAAACAGACGTCTTTGTTTTTTTTTTTTTTTAATGGAATGAGGAGTCCTCAACTTATAAAAATGCCTGAAGTAAAGCAACAAATGGCTGACAGTGGAAGTGAACTTTACTCCAAAAAAACAAAGTGAACCCCCACAGGTCATGAAAATGCCTCTTTACAGGGCACCCCATAGACTGATATTTATTCTGAAAGTGCTGGAGAAGGCAGGCCCAAGAACAAGGTCTCTGTCAGCCAGATAGAAACATTTTGGTGCCAGCAGTGATGAGGTGACTCCATAAGGTCAGGTAAGATACTGCCTAGGAACTATTTAGAATGAAACAATGACTGAGGGAACCCCACATTTCATTGCTAGGTGGAAAAAGAGGAACCCATAAATATGAAGGAATAAAGCATAGACTGGGGTAGGATATAAGTCAACGGACCACTATCATCAAAGCCAAGAGTTACAATAGAATGTTCAGGAGGGAAATGCTGATTGCAAATAAGGGAATACAGAGAAGTAAGGCATGTTGGGAAGTATTCATCAGCTTTATCGAGGTCTCCATGAGCTGTAGAAATTTACTTGTAAGGAAACCCAGTTCCTTGTTTATACCCTAAGACCACTAGGGTAAAAATTTGTACTGAAATGGCAGCTAGACAAAACCTAGAGTTTCTTGTTTAAGAAAAGGAAAGATGTTCTCAACAGCCACAAAAGCAGCTCTTTTGCAAAATATAATACATCAGCTTTATAAAAACTTGAGAGTTGGCCTGAATCTTATCACTGACAGGACACAAGGACAGGGCAACTTTTGTCTAGGGCAGCACATACATGTGGACATTCTTGAAGTCCAGTGGATGCTAAAAGACTTCAGGCTTCTTCTGTTATCACCAAGTCCTTTAGTGATTAGAGATGAGTAACGAACTAATGACTGGCTAAAGATGATCATTCCTTACACATACCTGATCTTAAAAAGCTGTGATTAAGTCACTCCTTGGCAAATGCAGTTATTTACTAATAAAAGACAGAGTTAGGACATACTCTACCAGCTAGTTGCATTAAGGAGCACTGAGAGGAGACAGAAGTTCCACAAGACCATGATTACAAATGTGGCAGCCACTAGTTCATGTGGCTCTTCAGCCTGACATGGTTTTAAGAAGGGACAGGAAGAAAATTATGTTCTTTTCAACAAATATTACAGATTACTTTTTTCCATTTTGTTTGTAAGCACGTACATTTCAAAGAACTGCAACAACAGTGTGTCCCAACAGTTACACCTAGAGTTTGCCAAGTTCAGAAGGAAGGCGTTTCAGGAGAGAGGACATTTCCTTAAGGTTTGATTTGCCAGTATTTCATAAGCCAGTTGCTTCCACCATACACTTGACCCCATGGAAACCTCACAAGATACATTTTGGATTTGGGGACACTGTTGCAGGGGTCAGGTGCAAGGGAAGGGCCAGCCTTAATTCTGCAGGTGTTGCCTTTTTGGTCCAGGCAATACCAGGGAGGAGTCAGTGCCCTCTTACCCATTCCTAAAATTCAGTCCACCAGCACCTCAGTGCTCCAAGGAACTTGGAGAGTGGGTGCTTGGATGTTCATGAGAGAAAAGTTTGAGGAATGCACTCCAAACTGTTCAGCTGTTATGCCTAGGAGTGGGAGTGTGGGGTGTGTGGAGCTGAAAAGAGAAGGAAAACAAGAAAGGAACCAAGGGCCTTACCATTATGCTTAAACCATGTTAGGGAATACACATGATTCAAATCTGTTCCTCACCTTCCCAGGGTCCCACCATCTAACTTCCTTTTTTTAAAAAATATTTTTATATTTTTGTTTGTTTAAACAGAGAAAGCCAGTGTAGCCCAGACTGATCACCTATACATTTTGGAAGCTGTTGTTCTCACCTTGACTTTTATACACAGTCCCTTTAAGAACCCAAATTCGGAGCCTAGTTTTGTAAAGTGATTCTCCTCTCCTTTTCACCCACCCTGTCCCTCTCCTCCGTCCAAATGGGATCCACCGTCTCTGAAAACCTGCATTTTAAAGTACTCAAGGGTTTCTCCCTCCTCTCTGAAGTACTTAGAAGATCTTCAGAGAAATACGATTTCCCCTTAAATTTATGAAGTTACTGCCACGCCGTATCTTTAGGTTTTACCAACAGGGGTTGGTGTGGTGTGTCAGCGTGTGAAATGAGCCCGAGAGGAGGAAAGGGGTAGATCCGGGCAAAGAGGTCGCGGGGTCTGCTCCCCCTGCCCCCATCCCGTTCTGGCGTTGGCAGCATCCGCACCCTCCGACGCAGCGAACCGGGGAGGGCTTCCCTCCTACTCCCCTTGCAAACCCGGTGGGCTCAGCGAGTCAGGCGCGCCCGGGGTCAGCCAACCGTTCTGTTGGAGCCCACAGCCCGCGCTCGCCCGGGGGAATAAACCTGGGCGCCCGAGGAGGCCGAGCGTCTGCACCAGCGCTCTCCCTACGTCCCAGCTCCGTCGCAAACCGGGGGACCCCCGAGGAGTCCTGTCCCCACGCACCGTGCAAGTGCTGCCCTGGATTCCCGGGACGGCGCCCTCATCCGAGTCCCTAGAGAAGAGCTGCGGCCACTCCCGCACTCACCACTGTCACCGTTCCGTGGACACCGGCGCACCTGGGGCGCGCCGCACCTGACGCTTACACCCAGCTGGAGGAGGGGGGAGACGCGCGAGGGGTTCTGGCTTTGCCTACCCAGCTGGTTCGCGGCGTGGGCGCCAAGGGAATGGGTCAATGAGAAGGGATGCGGGCTTCGGGGAGCCTGGGAACGCGGGCGTGTGGGTGGCAGGGGAGAGAGGTAGCAGAGTAGGAGTGAGGAGTTCATTGGGGCGCCGAGCGCAGGAGGGTGCGGGACATCTTGCTCCAGACGCGGGGTGCGCCCGGCCTCAGGTGTGCTGCTGACCCCAGCTAGCACAGAACTCGCCTGATGAGGGCTCCCGCGCAGTCCCGGGCCATCTCCATGGTTCCAGTCGCCTCAAAAGAGCCTGTACCAGCCAGCGCGCCGCCTCTTAAAGCACCGCCGCGGGCCCCGCCCCACCGTGGCCGGACCGGAGCAGCGCGACCGGAGCCCTGGGCTCGAGGCTTCCAACCATCGCGGCTTAGCGTTCTGAGAGCGCGTCGGAGTCCACAACTCTTCGGGCCCCTGGAAGGGAGCAGCTCTCCGAGACAGCTGTAAAGAACAGTCCCGAACACCCTAGAACCCCAGATGCTCCACAAGTCACTTGATGGTCGCACGTTAGCATATGTTTGCTTTGCACGTTCAGGTTAGGGCGGTTGACGACGACATCATCAACCTCGACAAAACGGCTTTGGCTGTGGAAAGGTGCTGTTTTAAACCCAGGTCATAGATGGGGAGAGTGAGGCACAGGTTGTGCGTCTGAGTGACTCCCTAGGCCCCGCCCAGTCAGCGTGGGGCTGGCCCCCAAAACCTTGTTCTCAGTTCCACCAGCGAGGTGAGATGGAGTGGCAGACACTGGGACACACCAGAAGCGCCCTGGCTTCCTTTCCCTAATAAGTTGCCTCCTACCTGTTACCATGGACATTTCCCCGGCGCTAAGAGCATTAAGAATAGAGGAGGAGTACAGGAACGGTTTGGATTTCATTGACAGTTTTTTGCTCTAGATAAGGGACTTTCTCAGAGTAGGGAAGGCAAGAGGGAACCAAGCCAGGACTGAGGGCGATTCTATTCGTCTACCTTCTGCTTGCATGGATGTCTGTCCCTATGGGAAGATGCAGTTCCACCTGTTTTAGACAATTGAAGGAGGGTGGAAGATGGCTCTTCTCAGGGATTCTTAATTTCAAAATTGAAGCAGAAGTCTCTTGAGCAGTTAAGGACTGGAAGAGACCTTTAATTCCAATTCTTTAAAAGGTATAAACTTTCTGGGATAGAGATTTGCTATTTTATACCCCTTGTGCATAATCAAATGATTAATTCTACAAATTACTAGCAACTACTGACTGCACTATTGTGAGTCATGTTTCCAAAGAGCTATAGCTTGACCTGGAGTTCAGTTCTCCTGCCTCAACGTGGTTTTAGCACATTGACTTGATCACTTAAATTGTGCCCCTTTCTGCCTGCCCTCCTCAATTGAACTCATAGGAACAAACACACTTCTTCCCCTTCAGGGTCACTGGTGCCAACAAGCCTCATTTGACTTGCAGGGATGTTGAAGCCAAAAGCATTTTCCTTCCAGAGTTCTGAACTTGAGGGGCCTGCTAAGAACTCCTGTTTCAGGGCTGAGGGAGGGGTTGTTTCCCACCCAGAGCCACTGGGGGTGGACAGGGCCTTAAGAGATCATGTTCCTTCCACTGACACCCAGGTATGGCCTGAATGTTTCTGTCCCTCCCTGTATATATTGAAATCCCAATGCCCAATTTAATAGTATTAGATGGTGGGAATCCTGGAAGTTCCTTAAGTCTTGGGGGTAATGCCCTCTGGGATGGGAAGAGCATCTTATAAAAGAAGCTCCAGCCCTGGCCTGTATCTCAGTTGGTTAGAGCGTCTTCCTGGTATGCTAAGGTTGTGGGGATCCCCAGTCAGGGCACATACAAGAAACAACTAACAAATGTGTTAATAAGTGGAACAACAAATTGATGTCTCTCTCTCTCTAAAAAATTAATGAATAAAAAACAAAAATAAAAACAGGCTCCAGGGAGATTCTTAACTCCTTCTGCCAAGTGAAGACTTAGTAAGAAATCAGCCAGCTCCAAACCAGGAAGTGTCCACACCAGAACCTAGCTGTGCTGGCACCTTGATCTGGGTGGGACTTGTAGCCTCTAGAACTGTGAACAATAACTTTCTGTTGTTCATAAGCCACCCAGTCTATAACATTCATTTTTATTCTAAATATTTATTTGTATGCTGTTGCCAGTGTATATAAAAGAATCATCCTTGTGAAATAGAAATTCATGAAAATTCTGAGAGGTAGATGTTAAGGACTGACAAAAGCAGAAATTTGTATAGGGTGGCATGTGTTACAGGGATACGCTTTTTGTACAGGCTTCAAATTTCTCTCCCTTGGAATATTCACTGGATCATGAAAAGTGGTTTAGAACATCTTCAAAGATTGATTCACTACAAAAAGGAACAGACCTTTTGGAGTTTGAAGGGATTAGTACTTAAAGATACTCCAGTCAATAGTGGGTCATGTTTAACATTCTGTAAACAGAATTGTTTCAAATCCATAGCTGCCTGGGAAATCTTCACACCGTTGAGCCTGGTGAGCCTGGTGAGCCTGGTGACATGTCTGAAGGAACCAGACATGGTTCCTCTGGGAGAGCTGGGCAGATTGGTTGGTTGCAGGTCTGCAGGGCCAGACGGTGGGGCAGTGAAGTGAGAGGCCCAGTTTATAGCATTCTGTTAGAGCAGCCAGATGAGACTCAGACATGCCCCCAATTTGATAGATGAGAAAATGGATCCAGTCAATTCTAGTCATTTCATCTTTAAAAAAACTGTTTATTGTGAAAATTTTCAAATATAAAGACGTAACAAAATAAAGGTGATCTAGCAGCACCTAATAGTCTGTAGTCAAGCTCCCCAACCATTCTGATTTATTGACACCTTATGTACAAGACAGTATATCCATGCCTGGGATACAGTGTTATTAGACCTGTTCTGGAGCAGTGAAGGTCAAGATCACACATGATTCTCACGCACCAATGACCAATCAGGACAATAGATGCTATTCATTCACTTATTCCTGTGCCTAGAGAGGCCTGTGCTGTCAGAAGCCATTTCATGTAGGCTTATTAATGACTGAATGAACAAGGTGCTGTATTAGTGGTATTATATGAATACAAATTAGGAAGAGAACAAAGTAATGAATTCTGCCCAAAAGGTGTCCAGGAAGGGACAAGAGTGAAGTGAGTGGTACGTGGGGATGGTTGTGACTATTCTACACTGCTTTTAGGAAGACCAAAGGCACAGAGAGGTAAACAGTAATGGGGGTCCTGGGTATGTGTGTGTGGAATTCTAGAGGAGAACAGTAGCAACCAGTTAGGCAACCATGTTGGAGTGAATCTGCATAGCTCTAGATGCACAGTGGGTGTTGCTGTCAGTGGGGAATAAGCCAGAGTAGCAAGGGGACCTGTTCAGATATAGATTTGAGAAGGAGGACATTCTGGGGATGGCATAGAGATCAGATCAGACTGGACTAGGGAAACCTGTAGGTGATCCAAATAAAGAGTCAAGGATCAGACCTGGGCATTAACAGTGGGCATAGAGAGGAGGAACGAGCCAGGGGAGATTTTATAGGATGTGGTGATGAACAAACAGGGGAGCAGCTGGAGACAATTCCAATATTTCTAGTTTGGGAAACTGTAGAGGTGGCATGCCCTTCATTGAGGTGAGAAAGACAGGTGGGGAAACAAGTTTGTGGTTGGGATTGAGATTATGTTGAAATCCATGGACTTGTGGACCACACTAGACAAGAGATGTGGAGCAGGGCCCCCGAGCCTGTGGACCACGCTCAAAAGTGTGGGCTGGTGCTTAGGGAGAGGCCCTACCTGGAAGTCAGGGCCAGCCAGCTACCCGCCTGCTCCTAAGTAGGGATCTGTATCATATAAGTGGGTGGTTCACTCCAGGAAAGTGTCTGGAAGTGAAGATGAGGGCAGGGCATGTTGCACTTCTAAGGGCTTGGCTGTAAAGCCTAACAGATGAACACAAAGAAAATGGGTAAAGAGGCAGCGCATGTCCAGCTGTGCTGGGAGGGTGCCTTTCCAGCACATTTCCATCTTCTGGCTCTCACACAAATTCTTTCTCATTCAACATCATTTAGTATATTTTATTCAGCAACTACTATGTTTCAGTAAAAAGAAGATTAGAAATCCAGTGTTTGGAGCATAATTCAGCCACCGATTGTTGACACAGTCCCTACAGAGCCTGTGTATGTTTCCCTCTGAGAATGAGCCTGAGGGAGGCCTTCCAGCATGCTGACCTTCTGGCCCTCTGCAGCTGTCCGGCTGTCCGTGGGGCTGATGCTGCAGTTGGCTTGGCTCCTTCTCCAAGGCAAGGCTGCCGCTCTCCTTTCCGAGTCCTGGCAGGTGATTGGCAGAGCACGTACTCTGGAGCTCAGAGATCTGGGTTCCTAGCCTGGCTTTACCTCATTCCAGTAGGGTGACCATGCTTAATCCTTCGATCTTCATCTGTAAAAAGGCACAGGTCTCTCTGTCATAGGGCTGGGAGAGAATCAAATCCTGAGAGGGGCAGGCTGGGCTAGCACAGTGCCCCGCCCAGAGTAAAGATGACTTCCACACAGGTGGAACTGCTGATACAGAAACTACTTCTCATGCACTGGGGCGGCATTACAGAAAACACAGATGCTTAAGCTCAGGGAACTTTTGCAACAATTTAATTCTATTTCTATATTTTATGTACAAAGTAGATAAAACAGTAAACATAGAGTCTGAACCTTGGCCTTGCTATTTTCAGGTTTGTTGACTGTGGGCAAGTTTTCATTTCTTTTTCTTTTTCTTTCTTTTTTTTTTTAAATGAGGGTGAATCAATCTTCCTTCCTTCCTTCCTTCCTTCCTTCCTTCCTTCCTTCCTTCCTTCCTTCCTTCCTTCCTTCCTTCCTTCCTTCCTTCCTTCCTTCCTTCCTTCCTTTCAAAAAGACACATTTATTCAGCATCATAACCAGACTATTACATTTAGCAATCAGCAGCATGGGTTCAAAAAAAAGAAAAAAGGAAAAAAGAAAAAAAACTACATTAAAAACCCTTTGTTGGAATGCTTTACATTTTCCACAGAACAGAAACTAAAATAACCTGTTATACAATTAGTCACAAATACAGTCCTTGAGTTTTTTGCCCATTCACATGAGTATTGCCTAAAACATGTCTTCTTTGTAGCAGCTCAGCCCTGCCACCACTGTTCTGGGCTGAGTTCACAAATCTGTTGTACCCTGTAGCTTCCCTGTCACTTCTCTGGTTCTTCTCTCCTGCTAAGCTTTGTTTCCTGGCAGTAATTAAAACCTTCTGCCACTGCCATAGGTACTAATACTGCTGGAACTGCCGTAGCCACCTTGGTTTCATGGTTTGGCAAAGTATTGGCCTCCACCACCATATGGGCCAGAGCATCTGCCTCCAAAGTTTCCTCCTTTCATGGGTCCAAAATCTGAAGACTGACTGTTGTAATTGTCAAAATCATTGTAGCTCCTGCCTCCTCCAATTTGCTTCCATCATTACCAAATCCATTATAGCCATCCCCACTGCCACCATATCCACCACCACCACAGCTACCATCAAAGCCACCTTGGCTGCTAAAGTTTCCTCCATGACCAAAGTTGTCATTCCCATCAAAACCACCTCCACGACCACCTCCGAAGTTTCTAGAAGCACTTCGACCTCTTTGGCTAGATGAAGCACTAGCCAGCTCTTGCTTTGATAGGGCTTCCCTTACTTCACAGTTGTGGCTGTTCACAGTATGGTATTTTGTAATGACAATCTTGCCTAGAGTCATGATTATCAAAGGTGACAAAAGCAAAGCCTCTCTTTTTGCTGCTGCCGTGGTCAGTCATGATTTCAAGTACTTTTATTTTCCCATACTGTTCAAAATAATCTCTTAGATGATGTTCTTCAATGTATTCTTTAATATCACCAACAGAAATCCTTTTCATAGTTAAGTGGGTACCAGGTCTTTGAGAATCTTCTCTTGAGACAGCCCTCTTTGGTTCCACAACTCTTTCGTCCACCTTGTATTCATGGCTGCATCCACCGTCTCCACAGTGGCATATGTGACAAACTCAAAGCCTTTGGAGCGCTTAGTATTTGGATCTCTCATCACCACACAGTCTGTGAGGGTTCCCCATTGCTCAGAATGGCTCCTCAGGCTCTCTGTTGTTTCAAAGCTCCAACCTCCGATAAAGAGCTTCCGTAGCTGTTCCGGCTCTTTGGGAGACTCTGACTTAGGACATGGCTGCAAAAGAGAATTAAAAGATGCTTACTCATCAGCATCCATTGGCAGAAAGGAGTGAATTTCTTTATTTTAAATACTCCCTAATCATCAGTATTCCTTAGCAACTCTCACTGGGTGGCAATGAAGGTTAAATGACATAATGCTCTTGAAATACATTGTAAACTGCCAGGTACTAACAAGTTAAATGTCTTGTGGACAAAAAGAGGCCACATATTTAATTGGCCACAAAGTTAGTTTGGTTTTAAAGTAAAAATAAAAGACACATTTTTCATTTTCACTAGTAACTTAAATGAACAACATATTCACTGTTTAGTTTTACTACCTCCTGCCATCTTTCAGGCAACTTCATAATTCCATCTTCCCAAAGCCTTTTAGCTTTTTGATCAAACAACTGTCTTAGGTGTCTTTTGCAGTCTTCCAGAAAATTGAAATTGTTTCCATTAAGAGAATTTTTTAAAGGCCCAAATAAATGGAAATCTCAAGGTATAATGTCTGGTGAATACAACATATGAATCAGAACTTCCCAGCCAAGCTGTAACAAGTTTTGCTAGGTCATCATTGCATTATCCTGACAAAAGATTATGCATTTTCTGTTGCCTCATTCCAAATGCTTTTCATCAGGTGCTGCTTTCATTTGGTCTGTGGGGAGCAGTACTTGTTGAAATTAACCATTTGGTTTTCTGGAAGGAGCTCATAATAGAGGGCTCCCTTCCAATCCCACCATACCCATATCATCTTCTTTGGATGAAGACTGGCCTTTGGTGTGCTTGGTGGTGGTTCATTTCACTTGCCCCATGATTTCTTCCATTTCACATTATTAGAAAGTATCCATTAAAAAAAATTATTATTTTCAGAGAAAGGGGAAGGGGGAGAGGCAGAGAGGGAGAGAGACATCAATGTATGGTTGCTTTTCACCTGCCTCACACTATGGACCTGGCTGGAGACCTGGCTTGCAAACTGGTTATGCACCCTGGCTGGGAATCAAACCAGTGACCTTTGGGTTCATAGACCGGCACCTTATCTAGTGTGCCACCAGCCAGGGCCAGAAAGTATCCACTTTTCATCTCCAGTTACAATTTATTTTATTAACGGAACATTTTTGTTATATTTCAGTAGAGAATCACATGCAGAAATATGGTCAAGAAGGTTTTCTTTTTCCTCTTATGTGGAGCACAAACAGCAAAGCAATTAACCTAACCAAGCTGGTGCAAATGATTTTCAATGCTTGATTTGAATATTTTGAGTATGTTGGCTATCTTCCCATGTGGTATAATGTAAATTGTTCTCAATTAATGTCTCTATTTGATTGTTATCAACTTCTACTGGTCCACCTGACCATGGAGCATTGCCCAGCGAGATATCTTCAGCGTGAAACTTCACAAACTGCTTTTGACATATTTGATCAGTCACAGCACCTTCTCCATACACTGCACAAATCTTTTTTTGTAGTTGTTACATTTTTACCTTTCTTGAAATAATAAAGCATAATATGCCAAAAATATTGCTTATTTCTTCTATCTTCAATATTAAAATGGCTACACAAAAGTTTGCCAATTTTAACAAGTTTTCAAAAACTGCACACTAATATGACAGCTGTCGCAACCAATCAACAAAACTTGCAAATGAAGTTAAAGACAACTAAGCAGTACTACAGCCATCTTATGGGGAAAAAACCAAATGAACTTTTGATCAACTTAATACTAAACCTAATAAGCTGGGTGATGGTTTCATAAACTCAACTCATAGACCTAAAGTAACCACATAGGGTGGTCTGAAACTTAAAACTTTCTGACTAAAAGCAGATCATGGCTGACAGCCATATTCCAGGCTAGAATCTTCCCTGACAGAAGTCACCATTTACCTTAATTGGGCCTGTCTATTGTCTTTTTGTATCTATAGTAATGACTTTGGAATGTCAAATTTCCTTTTTCTGGGCCCCTCAAAGCACCAGGGGGAAACCACAAATCCCCTCATTGTTATTGTTATGTTGTTAATTGCTGACTCTTAACTGTCCTGTACCCACCTGCGTAAAAGAAGCATGTGTCTATCATTTTGCTTTTTATCTAATACCAGAGGTTTCCCCGCTTTGCTTTCTTCCACCTCCCCAATCTATCGCTAATGGATTTTATGTAAGCCACTTATATATTCCCTTTAGATTGTAATGCATAAAATAAGGGGCAAAACTGCCATTTTTCTGGAGATTTTTCTCATTCCACTGAGGTTTGGCTTCCTGGCCATTTGTTGTCATTTCAGTTCAAATAAAGTCATAAAAATTCCTACAGGTTAGATGTTTCTTACGTTGACAGTCTTATTACACATTGATAAGGGCACAGAGCCCTGTAAAGGCAGTAACTCAGCTACTGTTGGCTTCATAACCAGAAATCCTTTCACAGGATTGTCAATAAGGCAAATAATTTTTTTCAGTTTGCTTCACTATTTCCCACAGCCAAAGTTCTAGGGTCCTCCTAATTCCATATTGCTTTCCAGCAAAGCTTACTGTAAAAAATAATTGCATATATTTATTCATACTAAGGTGTAAATGATTGCTGTTTCATTCAGCAATCATTTATTGAGCATGATGCTAGTTATACCCCATCCCACCCCCAGTGCATTCTCTGCCCAGTCCTTGGGATTCACTAGAGATGCCTTGCTCTTTGGTTTGCAACTGGTTTCACTAAAGAGAGGCACAGTGGACTTTAAAAAATATACAATAATTGTACTGCAGAATAACATACATATGGTACAGTGCACAGCTCTTTGGTGTACAGGTAATCCCTGTATAACATAGTTGTCAGGTTCCTAAAAAGTGCCATGTGCCCTGGCTGGTAGGTAGCACAGTGGATAGGGCGCCTCCTGCGAACCCAAAGGTCGCGGGTTCGATTCCCCAGCCAGGGCACATAACCAGGTTGCAAGCCAGGTCTCCAGTCAGGTCTGTGGCTGGAGGCAGGTGAAGGGCAACCATACATTGAAGTCTCTCTCCCTCTCTGCCTCTCTCCCTTCCCCTCTTTCTAATAATAATGGAATAAAAATAAAAAACAAAAAACTGCCATGTTATGTGAAACAAAGAACTAATACAAAAAAGGGGATTAGGTTCTCAAAATTTTAAAATATATACTATTATATTTTTATAACCGAGAAATATCTTTATTAAAGCAATTTTCACTTAAAGTATAACATGTTAACATGTATTAAATAACGTTTTCTTCATCATCACTACTAAGCACCACTGACCGAGGGCATTTTCTTTTTGACAAAATACTTCATCCTCTGAACTTTCTTCAGTGTTATCTTGACTTCTATCCTGTACTTTTTGCAAAAAAAGAAAAAATAAAAATAAAAAAAATTGTTATTTGAAATTGCTTTCTTTTAGCTGAGAGATCTTTATAAATTTTGTTATATGAAGTTTGTGAAATTCTCTCTTAAACTTTGTGCTTCTTTCAATGGAAGGATTTTCATTTAGGAAATGCATTTCCCTAACTTTGAATGAGATATTTTTTGCTCTTAAAAGCTCTTATTGCTCTGGCAGGTGTGGCTCAGTGGGTTGAGCGCTGGCCTGCAAACCAGAGCATTGCCGGTTTGATTCTGGGTCAGGGCATGTGCCTGGTTTGCGGGCCAGGTCCCCAACTGGGGACAGCAAGAGGCAACAATACCCTGATGTTTCTCTCTCTCTCTCTTTCTCCACCCCCCTTCCCCTCTCTCAATAAATAGATAAGTAAATAAATAAAATCTTAAAAGAAAAGCTCTTATTACATCCATGTTGTTTGGGGATTTCTCTAATTCTCAAACCATATTAGAGTGAAACCACGTTCTAGGATGTTGTGTTGTACAAGAGTTTCCCCCAATTCTTAACAGTGTTTGAGTGAAACTGTGTTATAGAAGTGCCATGTTATACAGGGGTTACCTGCATAACTGATAAAATTTTTATGTTTATAAGCAGCTTAGATAAAGATAAAGAATATTTGCAACACCCAAGTAGGCTTCCTCTTGCCCCTTCTAGGCAGTACTCTCCACCCTTTAGCAGCAATAACACTATTTTGCCTTATACACAGATTAGTTTTACATGCTCTTAAACTTTGGATAAATTGAATCAAACAGGACATTCTCTTTTATGCCTAGCATTATTTGCTCGGCATTGTGTCTGTGAAATTCAGCTACATCATTGCATAAATTAATAGTTCTACTGTTGATGGATATTTGGCTATTAAGAAAAAGGCAAGGCCGCTATGAGCATTTTTCTACGTATCTTTGGTGCACATTTGTGCTGCTTTCTCTTGATTAAAACCCAGGCATGGAATTGCTGGTTTGTGGTGTGGGTATAAGTTTAGTTTTGTGCATATTACTGGCAGGAAATTGGAGATGGAAGATCAATAGGCAGCAAGATTGGGGTATTGCCCGCCCACCTTTCCTTTCTTTGGTTCTTGTCCAACTCCAGTCCCAACACCCCTGGCCTCTGGCCCCTTCAAACCCAGGGTACTAATAGCTTTCTAATGTTGCCCTTGCTTCCAGCACTGCATCATCCTGTGACCTCATTCATTCTGTCCATCTCTGACAGTAGTCTCTTCCTTAAGTTCTTCCCGGTTCAATCCTTTCAGCTTCACTGAACCCACCTGATTTTCTCATACCTGCCATGTTTCATACTCTGTTACTGGAACAGGATACTCTCTTGCCCTCGGGAGCTCACCTGAGGGAGCATAGACATGTCCCCAGCAATTATAGTACAGGGTGCTATGTGAAAAAGGAAGAAGGCCTCCATTTTTCCCTTCTGGGAGAGCAGGGGAGGTTTCAGAGGGGAGCTGAGTCTTGACAGTATGGAGTTTTCTTTTAGAAAAAAGCAAAGAGCCAGCCAAGAAACATAAAGCATCTATAGAGACATGAAGGCATGCGGTGCATGCAACACTACATAACCTAAGGCTGGTGACTTGGATGGAGGGCAGAGAAATCAGAGGGACAGAAGGACAGGTGGGACAGGGACATAGTTGAATAGAGGAAAACTTAGCAAATTTCAGGAATGTTGTTCTGATGGAGAGACTTCATTTCTCAGGAGCAGGTGTGGAAGGCATGATTTAGGTCTTATACACAAGGGCTGGCCTGAGCAGCTGCATTTCCACCAGTGCAGATTTGGGTTCTAGTACCTTTGAAACCAATACACAAATACACAGAACTATGCCTTGGTCATGAACTGGGTAGCAAAATTTAAAGTGAATTTTTATAAAACTGAATAGCATTGCTTGCAGTCAGCTAAATTTTCTTTTTTCACATGAGTTAACTAATGAGATCAGGGACCACAATTGGGAAAGAGGATGGGGTCTGGGGTCAGGGGTGGGGAGGAGGCAGACCTAGTGGATGTATTTATAGTCAGGAGGGGTGGGACCATGAATGGGGCATTAGCCAAGTCACATTTTACAGTCCTAGGGGCTGAGATGTCCCCATGGTTTGGAAGGGATGTTCCAAAAGTCAGCTCACAGTCTTTCATTAGTATCCCAGCAGTCTCACATTCACACACAGAATAACCAGAATACAGAATTGAAGAATGCAGGACATGCTGTGATGTGTGTGGTGGAGCTGAACTTAAGCCATCCCACCACTTGCTGGGTCGAGACTCTGGACAAGTCACTCAGCCTGCCTGAGGCCCAGCTGTGATATGCTCAGAACAGGCTGGGCGACAATTCACCTCCCTGAGGGTGATCCCATCTTAAAACAGAGCTGTGGTTTGAGCATGGTAAGCAACACTGGGAGAGGCCAGGTCTGGCTGGAAACTTGTGCAAGGAGCCCTCAGTCTAGACAACAGTTTCTCCAACTAGATTAAAAGCAAAAGTGCCTTTAATGCTGGAATGGATGTTAAGATTGTCACAATTTCTTGTGTAGCCTGCATTAAAGACTCAGTTTTGAACTTTTATGTGAGTGTGATATTCAGTGAGACCCTCAATGCAGTGGTTCTTTTACCTTTTGGGGTGCAAATTTCCCTGAATATATGGTGAAAGCTATAGCCTTTTCTCCAGAAAGGCTCATATACTCACTTCTCTTTGAGGGTCCACATGCTGCAGGCTGGATGCTGGCCCAGCTCGCAGTGAGCAGGCTGTGCCGGCTGTGAGCACTCTGGGGTCATTGGCTTCCTGTCCCTGTCTGACTCTCGTTTTGGTTGTTTTTACTGGGTGTGGATGTTTCTTTTCCTTCCAAATGTAGGAACAAAGGTGATGTTCTTTTCCACTGAATTCAGTTTGAATTTTTTTCTTCAAAAAAGTTGCCCAAAGTACCCTGTGTTTTGGGGCTAGTTCCAGGGTGAATAGTCCTTGGCCTTTCCCAACTGGGCAGAAGGGCACAGCAGAACTCTGCTTTAAGCAATCAGTTGTGCCAATGTCTACACTATGACTATAGAAACCAGCCTCAGACTCTTCCTGCAAAGTGTGCTGATCTTTTAATAAAGTTTCAGTGAAATTTTAATTCTTTAGATAATACACAAATACTCTGTTGTTATAAGACAGATTTTTAAAAAAAAACATTACAGAATAAGGCAAAATCTTCTCAGACCACCATCACCAATTCTGGCCCCTTCCCTGCCCAGTTCCTCTGCTCAATCTAAATCCTTACATGCCTTTTTCTACTATTACTATTATATGCACATATCAGTATTTCTTTGTGTAGTTTGCTTACATAAATGGTATCGTATTATACTTAATGGTCTGAAACTTGCTTTTTCACTACATAATATGTAGCTTTTCCTGTTTTAGTACTTATCTAATGCAACTCAGACTTTTTAACTGCTATATAAGATTTCACAGCATGTAACATATTTAACTTTCCCCATTTGCTAAATATTGAGCTATTTTCAATTGCTCACAAGTATAAAGAGTGCAGTAAATGCATCCTGTGTGCATGTGTGTTTTTCTGGAGTATAAAATATAACCTCAGGAAGTTAATTGGCTGACGGGTCTCTCTGGAATGTCCTTTTCTCCCTCTTCTATTAAATTGTCATCATCATCATAATTTAATAGCTGTCACTTATGCTTTCCTTCGGAACTTATTTAAAACTTACATATTTCAAATAATATAAAAATAGTTTCCAAAAATGGAAGATTTTAGGAGAGATTGTTTTAAAAACCATCAGCACTGGTGAGGATGCAACAAAATGAGAATTTATGCTCATACTGCTGGGGGGAGCATGAAATGTTCCATCTCTTTGGAAAGCAATTCAGGAATATGTATCGCACATATGAGAAATGGTCATTAGCTTTGATCTGTTCATTCTACTTCAGAGAATCTATTCTGGCAAATACTGATGCCATTTTTGTGCATTTTATCTTCTCAATCAATCTATAAGCTTCATGCTTCTCACATGGAACTGGTACATCAGGAGGATTGAGTCCAGGCTACCAGACCTAAATACTTCCTTGTCCCCTCAATTGTACTGTTTTTTCCCCTCTAGCAGGGTTCTTAGTCCTGATGCCCAGGCCTGCCCTCTGCTGCCTCCAGCCTGGAATGGCTACTCTTCCTGCCACCTCCACTTTCACTCTGTGGGAATGCTCCTACTTTGAACCTGTCTGGTGCAGTGGCCCTGATGGGAAGCTAGCCCTTGCCTTGCCTGTGGCATGGCTCAGTGCCTTAAGGGGTGGGTGGAGTGCAGTAACCTCTGGGCCAAGGTCACTCAGCTTCTGCATGTTTCGGGTGACCCTGCAGGTAGGGTCACCCTTGCCATGAGGGCTCAGGGCTCCAGCATGTTTGTGGGATGGATAATGTTCCTAGGACCCACTCTTCCTTTATAGGTGGGGCAAGCCAAACTTAGCCTGCGGCACTGGAGCGAACAAAAGGAACTTGTATGGCAAAGGCAAAGTTTTGACATTTCAGGAGGATTTATGTAGAGCAATAATGGGGCATGTGTTTCAAGTTCTCTCATTTTATGAGTTAGTTACTAAGCATGTTCGTTAAATAATGTGTCTGAATTCAATGACCAAGAATTCAGGAAAAGGGCAGCCTGAATCTTCACTACTTCATTATTTTATAACACTTAGGATTAGGTCCTAGAGACAGGTAGTTCTACCTTTTCACTTTATAATTAAAACAAATTTGTAATGATGAATCCCAAAAATCATGTCATATATGATAATTGCTCAAAGGAAAGAAAATTATCAGGAGCCCACTAATAAAAGATGTTTACAGATTGCATTCACTATTGACGTAAATGCATTTAAAATACACTTTAAAAAGAGTATTTTGCCCTGGCTGGTGGCATAGTGCATAGGCGTCGGGCTGTGAACCCAAAGGTTGCTGGTTGGATTCCCCAGTCAGGGTACATAACCAGGTTGCAAGCCAGGACTCTAGCCAGGTCCATAGCCTGAGGCAGGTGAAAGGCAACCATACATTGATGTTTCTCTCCCTCTCTGCCTCTCTCCCTTTCCCTCTCTCTAAAAACAATAAATAAACCCTTTAAAAAAAGTTTATTCTAATTATTATCCTCCTGAGTCCCTCCACTTTTTTCCTATTAAATTTACAATTTCAGACAGTCCTTTGATATATGGATCCAATGAGTTGGTCAATACATACTGGAAAAATGGAAAGAAAAACAGAGGAAAGCTTACCAATTCTCCCTCCAAACCTAAACTTAGTCATACAAGGTTTCTCTTTACCTAATAAGGGGAAGGAGAGAATTACATAAGGCCTGTAAAAAATTCTTAGGTGCTGTTTCTAATGTCTTAGGTGAATGAATCCCTTAAGTGAGTGAGGAATTGTTTGTAATAGCCAGATCATGCTTTGCACCTATGACACACACATGTGCATACACTCAAACACACACACACTCTGAGGCCTCAACCAGCATCTCCATGTTGGGGGACATGAAGCCTGTCTTTTTAAATTACTGTTTACCTGAGTGATTGGCACTAGGGCTGAGAGATGGAAGGAAATTTGATTCGTATTCTTTAGTATTTTGTATTTTCTGAAGTCTATATCTTTTAACTTAAACTACATGCATGCATTACTAATGCAAAATATTAATTGACCTGTTCTTTAAAAAAATTAGCTCATAAAGCTCTTAATTACCTCTGTAAATATATAAATATACATGGAGAATTCTTAAAAGGAAAATAAAACTGAGGGGCCAAGCAATCCAGTGGGGGAAAGGAAAATGTTTTTTAACAAATGAGGCAGAAACTACTAGAAAGAAAAAAGAAACTTAGCCCCTATCTCACCTCATCTGCAAAAATTAATTCAAGATAGAGTGTAGATCTGAATATCAGTCAGAACCATAAAGCTTCCAGGAGAAAATAATCTTAGTAATGTTAGGGTAGACAAAGATTTCCTGGACATAGCGCAAAAAGCATTAATTGTGAAACAAAGTTTGATAAAGTGGACTTCATTAAATTTAAAAATGTTTCCGTTATCAAATAATAATCTCAAGAAATTGATAGTAAAGTTACATACTGGGGGAAATATTTGGAGAAAATATGTCTGACAAAGAACTCTTAGCCAGAATGTTTAGAGAACTCCTGCAAATTAATAATAAAAAGATGAACAATGCAAGTAAAAAATGGACAAGATTCTTGTCATTTCACAAAAGAGGATATACAAATAGTCAATGAGTACATAAAAGATGCTCAACATTACTGGTCATTACTGGTCAAGGCAGTTCAACATTTGAAAATTAATCAAGACAATTCCTGTTACCATCTCAGTAGGTGTAGAGAAGGCATTTGATGAAATTTAACGCTGTTCATAATAAAAACTATCAGTAGACTAAAAATATAAGGGAACATCCTCAACCTGATTAAGGGTACATAATTAAGGGAAAAAAGAAAGAAAAGCTATACTGGTCTTCATCAAAATTAAATATTGTAATTTATCAAAGAATACTAATAAGGAAAGTGGAGAGATGATTCACAAAATAGGAGAAAATATTTGTAAATCACATATCTGAAAGGGTCTAGTATCCAGAATATATAGAAAGAACTCTGACAATAGAACAACATAAATAATCTGATTTAAAAATGGCAAAAAACCACAATACAATAAAGATTAAATAAAATTGGCAAAGGATATGAATAGACATTTTCTCAAAGAAAAAAAAAAAGACGTTCAAATGACCAATAAGCACATGAAGAGGTGCTCAACATAATTAGTCATTAGAGAAATGCAAATCAGACCACGGTAAGGGACCCCCTCACACCAACTAGGATGGCTATAATATGAAAAACAAAAAAGAACAATGGAAAACAACAGATGTTGATGGGACTGTGGAGAAATTAAAACCTTCACCCACAGCTGGTGGCAATGTAAAATGATAGTTGTTAGAGAAATTAGTTTGGCAGTTCCGCAAAAGTTACCATAAAGTTACCAAAGCAGTTTCATTTCTATGTATGTACTCAAAAGAATTGAAAACATACGTTCACTCAGAAATTTGTATGACTATTCATTGTAGCATTATTTATTATAGCAAAAAATGAAAATGACCCAAATATCCATCAACTGGAATGCATAAACAGAGTGTGGTGTATCCATACAATGGAATATCATTTAGCCATAAAAAAGAATGAAGTACTGATATATGTTGCAAGATAAATCAACCTTGAACACATTATGCTAAATAAAAGAAGCCAGAAATATCCAGAATAGACAAATCTATAGAGACATAAAGTAAATTAGTGGTTGCCAGGTCTGGGAGGAGGGGAGATATGGAGTGACAGCTAATGGTTATGGAATTTCTTTGTGGGGTGATAAAAAATGTTTTGGATTAGATAGTGGTGATGGTTGCACAACCTTGGTAATATATTAAAAACTGCTCAATTATAAATGTTTAAGTTGTGACTTTCATGGCATGTGAATTATATCTCAACGCAAGAAAAGTCCTACAGTGAGGATGTGAAGGAAAGGGAACCCTAGTGCACCATTGGTGGGAATGTAGACTGATGCAGCTACTGTGGAAAACAGTATGGAATCTCCTCAAAAATTAAAATTGGAATGTCCTTTTGACCCAGAGATTTCATTGCTGGGAATATACCTTAAGAATACTGAGGCACCAATTATTTATTTATTTTAAAAAAAAAATTTTTTTTTTTTTTAATTCATTTTTTTTTAGAGAGAAAAGCAGGGAAGAAGGAAGAAAGAGAAAGAAACATCAATACATGGCTGCCTTTCACCTGCCTGCAGCTACGGACCTGGCTGGAGACTTGGATTGCAACCTGGTTATGTGCCCTGACTGGGAATTGAACTAGCAACATTTGGGTTCACAAGCCAGCACCTGTCTACTAAGCCACCAGTAAGGACTCCTGAAACACTAAAAGAACTTATGTACCCCTATGTTCATAGCAGTGCTATTTACAACAGCCAAGAGTTGGAAATAGCCTGAGTGCCCATCAGTAGACGAGTGGATAAAAAAACTATGGGACATTTACACAATGAGATACTACTCAGCAGAAAGAAAGAACTCCTACCTGTTGCAACAGCATGAATGGAACTAGAGAATATTATGCTATGTGAAATAAGCCAGTTGATGAAAGACAAATACCATGTGATCTACCTCACTTATAAGAGGAATCTATTGAACAAAATAAACTACTGAGCAGAACAGAAACAGAGACATGGAAACAGGGAACAGATTGACAGCTTCCAGAGGGGAGAGGGAAGAGGGATAATGGAAGAAAAAAGGAGAAAAGATTAGTCAAAGAACATGTATGAATGACCCATGGACATGGGCAATAGTGAGAAGGTGGCCTGTGGGAGTGGGGGATGGGATGGTCTGAGGAGAGAGGGCAAAGGGAGAAAAATTGGGACAACTGTAATATAATAAATAAGAATTTTTAAAAAGAAAGAAAAACCCTCCAGCTAACATTATATTTACAGTGAAAGATTGACTACTTCCCCACTCAGATTGAGAACAAGGCAGGGATGTTCACTCCTACTTCACATTATCCTGCAGGTTTCAGCCAGAGCATTAGGCAAGAAAAAAAGAGAGGCACTCAATTTGGAAGGGAAGAAACAAAAATTTCTCAATGTCACAACACGGTTGTCTACATAGAAAAGTCAAAGAGTCTACAAAAAGGATTACTAGAACTAAGAAGTGAGTTCAGCAAGGTCAACAAGTACAGGGTGCATGCGATAAATTGGCAAAACTTTAGTAAGATAAATAACTTACCACGAAAGTGTTATATTTTGAAATAAATTTATTCTTACATGTAAATACATAAACATAGTCATTATTTTTTTAGTTGTTCAAAACAGTCTCCATTTGCTGCAATAATAGGCTCAATTTGACTTCAGAATCTTGAGCATGCTTTAATTAACCTTTCTTTATCCATGGACATCATCATGTTTTCTACTTTTTTTAACTAATAATTTAATAATCATTAATGTTTTGCTATATTTGCTCCATCCATGTTTTTAAAAACATTTCATTTTAACCTTCTATTGTAGACATTTTATTTTATTTAATCTTTTTCTTAAAATTTAATTTTATTTTTGTTTTATTATGTCTATCCCCTTTTTCCTGTCCTCTGCCCCTTCCCCACCCAACCACTCCCCACAAAGCCAATCCCACTTGTTGGCCATGTCCATGGTTCTTCCATACTAGTTCCTTGACTAAACTGCTCCCTTCTGTGCCTTCTCCTCTCTCCTCCCACTTCCCCACTCCCTTCTGCCCACTGGAGATCTATTCATTGTATTCATGCATCTGGTTCTATTTTGCTTGTTTGTTTGTTCTGTTCATTATTGTCCTGTAGTAGGTGAGATCATATGGTATTTGTCCTTCACTGACTGGCTTATTTCACTAAGCATAATACTTTCCAGTTCCATCCATGTTGTTGCAAAGGTTAGGAGTTCCTTCTTTCTTTCTACTGTGTAGTATTCCATTGTGTAAATGTTAAATGTACCCAAGTTTTCTGATCCAATCATCCACTGATGGGCACTTAGGCTGTTTTCAGCTCTTGGCTATTGTAAATAGCGCTGCTATGAACATAGGGGTACATAGGTTCTTATGAATTGGTGTTTCAGGGTTCTTCGGGTATAGTCCTAGTAGTGGAATTGCTGGATCAAAAGGCAGTTCCATTTTTAGTTTTTTAAGGAAACTCCATACTGTTTTCCATAGTGGCTGCACCAGCCAGCATTCCCACCAGCAGTGCACTGGGGTTCCCTTTTCCCCACATCCTCGACAACTCTTATTTGTTGATTTGTTGATGATTGTGAGGTGGTATCTTATTGTGGTTTTAATTTGCATCTCTCTGATGGCTAGTGATGTTGAGTATTCTTTCATATGCCTTTGGGCCCTTTGTATGTCTCCCTCAGAGAGTTGTCTGTTCAGGTCCTTTGCCCATTTTTTTAACTGGGCTGTCTCTCTAGCGTTGAGTCTCATAACTTCTTTATATATTTTGGAGATCAAACACTTGTCTGAGGTATCATTGGCAAATATGTTTTCCCACATATCTGGTTCCCTTTTCATTTTTTGGTGTTTTCTTTAACTGAACAGAAACTTTTCAGTTTGATATAGTCCCATTTGCTTATTTGTTTTCTTATTTCCTTTGCCCTCGGTGAAATATCAGTAAACATATTTCTGCATAGCATATCTAAAATTTTACTGCCTATATTTTTCTCCAGAACCTTTATGGTGGGTGGCACTGTTTAAGTCCTTTATACATCTCGAGTTTATTCTGGTGTATGGTGGTCTAGTTTTGTCTTCTTGCATGCTGCTGTCTAGTTTTCCCAACACCACTTGTTGAAGAGACTGTTGTTCCTCTATTTTATGTTCCTTCCCCCTTTGTCAAATATTAATTAACCATAGAGCCCTGGGTTTATTTCTGGGTTCTCTATTCTGTTCCACAATCTTAGCTTTCACAGCCTCTTTATTGGAATGAGGTTGTTAATTAACTTTTCTCTCACAAATGTTCCATATGTAATAGTCTAAAGGATTAGAATCTGGTGAACTAGGCAGCCAGATTTCCTTTGATCAGAATTCAGGAACATTGACACTTAGAAATTCTTGCACCTTTTTGGCATTATGTGTTGGTGCACCATCTTGTTGGAAAATAAAATGACATCCATTTGCAACTTGCTTCATCCATGGTACAACTACTTCTCTCAAAACCTTGAAGCCTTGTGGAAACAAGTACGGGGTCATGATATCTCCTTCATTGCTGACAACACCTAACACCATCACTGTAGCAGGAAATTTTATTTTCATGACAAGTAGGACTCCATTAAGATTCTCACAGAGCCACCTGTTGTTTCTTCTGTTGACTGTTCAGTCCTGCTGAATATTCTTTTCATCAGAGAAGAAAATCAGAGGGTTTTTTTTCCCTTTGGGACTTTTCAATTTTGTTAGCAGTTTCCTTGCTTTTTCAAAGCACCTAAACTGGCCTCTTCTAAGAACATATGATCTGTACCTGGTATCTTCAGCAATAATCTTGTGAACCTTTGCATCCGACATCTGCAGTTCTCTTGCTATGGAGTGCATTGACTTTCCTGGATCTTCATTGATGATCTCCTGGATTCTGTGTACAATACCTAGACTTGTGCTATCCTTGCGTAGATTACGTGTTTTCCTTGTTGGTGTGGTGATATCAGGATCAACATCGTACACCTTCTTCATGTTGTCAACTGTACATAAAGGGATGTTATTAAAGTCTGCAATTTCCTTAGCAGTTCACCCTGCACACAGTCCAGAAATTATGGTTGCTCTAATGTTGTATTCCTTCAACATGACGGTTGCTCTCAGAATTTAATACTTTATATCTGAAATAATTATGTTAAATTATAACCTTAGAAACATAGTTTTTTTAAATTAATAAGAAGCATGTGAAATAAAGAGATGCAAAGTTATTGCCAATGTATTGCATGCATCCTGTACAAGGTCAACATACAAATATCAATATTTCTTCTATATACTAGCCATGAATAACTAAAATTTAAAAAGAATCACAATAGTATCAACATATGTAAAATAGTCACTATAAAGGAAATTAAAGGGCAACTCAGATTTAGAGAAAATGTCTGAAAATTATGTAGCTGATAAAGAATTAATAACCAGAATATATAAGAACTTCTGTAAGTCAACAACAATAAAACAATCCAATTCAAAAAATGGGCAAAAGGTCCCTGGCTGGTGGCATAGTGGATAAGACGCCGGCCTGAGAACCCAAAGTTCACTGGTTCAATTCTCAGCCAGGGAAATATAACTAGGTTGCAAGCCAGGTATCCAACCAAGTCTGTAGCTGGAGGCAGGTGAAAGGCAACCATACATTGATGTTTCTCTCCCTTCCCATCTCTCTAAAAAAAAAAAAAAAAAAAGAACCTTTAAAAAAAGTTATAAAAATAATGGGCAAAGGACTGAATGAATGTTTCTCTAACGAAGATACGCAAATAGCCAATCAGCACAGGGCAAAATAATCAGTGTCACTATTCATTAGGGAAGTGCAAATCAAAATTCCATTAAATATTACTACATATTAGGATGGGAAAAAAATTTTAAACAGAAAATAATAATACATGTTGGTGAGGATATGGAGAAATTGAAACCCGTGAACCCTGTTGGTGGGAATATAAAATGGCACAGCTATTATAAAAAAGTGTACCATGGTTCTTCAAAAAGTTGAATAATTACTATATGATCCAAAAGAATTGAAAGCAAGGACTCAAACAGATATTTTTACGCCTACAGTTAAAAGGAGAAACACCCCAATGTCTATCAGTGAATGAATAGGTAGACAAAATGTGGTAAATTCATATAATGGAATATTATTCAACCTTAGAAAAGAATGGAAGGAAATTATGCAGTATACTACAACATGGATGAAACTTGAAGACATTGTGCTAAATGAAATAAGTCAGTCACAAAAGAACAAATATTGTATGATACCACTTAATATGAAGGACCTAGAGAAGTCAAAGTTATAGGGACATGAAATAGGATAGAGGTTACCTGGGATTGAGGGGAGGGAGGATTGGGGAGTTGTTTAAAGGATATAGAGTTTCTGTTTGGGATGGTGAAAAGGTTCTGGAAATAGAGAAGTGGCGAAGATTGTAGGACACTGTAAATGTAATTGATGCCTCTAAACTAAAATAGTTAAACTAAACTAAAAATAGTTAAAATGGTAAAATTTTATGCCATGTTTTACCACAATAAAAAATAGAAAACAACAGCATAAAGAAAAAAAATCACTTGGGCAGAAATCTAACAAAATATGTACCAGATATATATTCTGAAAACCACAGAACACTGATGAAAGAAATCAAGTAGAGCCCTGGCCAATGTGACTCAGTTGGTTGGAGTATCATCCCATAATCGAAAGGTTGTGGGTTCAATTCCCTGGTCTGGGCACATACCTAGGTTGCGGGTTTAATCCCTAATGTGGGTGCATATGAGAGGCATCCAACTGATGTTTCTCTCTCACATCAATGTTTCTCTCTCTTTCTTCCTCTTTCCCTTCCTCTCTCTAAAAGCTAGGGAAAAATAGTATCCTCTGGTGAGGATTAACATAAAGTCAAATAAATATAAATAAATGAAGACGGACACCTTGTTTGTGGATTTGATATAGCTCAAAATTATTTATTCTAATTTCTCTCCAAACTAATCTATAGATTCAATGTAATCTCAATCGAAATTCTAAAAGGATTTTTTTCTTTTAAAAATTAACAAGATAATTCTAAATTTTATATGGAAAGTCAAAGGAGCCAAAGGTATTTTGAAAATGAACAAAGTTGAGGGACTCACTGTCTTTAAAACTTACTATAAAGCTACAGTAATCAAGGGAGTGTAGTACTGGTGAAAGTATAGACATAGATAAAAAAGGAATAGAATAGAGAGTTCAGAAACAGAATAGAGAGTTCAGAAATAGATCCATAAATATATGGTGAGTTGTTTTTCAGCTAAATGTAAAGATAAATCAATGAAAAATTATAGTCTTTCAATAAACAGTGCTGGAACATTGGAAATCCATATGAAAAATATAAACTTTGTTTCATACTTATAGCATATGTAAAATTCACTCAAAATGAATTTAAAAAATGAACAAAAAATCTAAATGTACAATCTAAAACGATAACATTGCTAGAAGATGAAATAGGAGAAAAATGTTTTGATCTTGGGTTAGACAGATTTCTTAGCTATAACACCAAAATTATGATTCATTAAAATTTTTGATAAATTAAACTTCACAAAAATAAGAACATATGCTCTTCAAAAGGCATTGTCAAGAGAATGAATAGACAAACTTTAGATTTGGAGAAAATATTTGCAAATTACATATATGATAAAGGAATTGTATCCAGAATAAAGAACACTCGAATTCAATGATAAGAACTTACTGAAATTCTTGAAGGAGGTGGGTTACACAATTGTATGCATTTGTCAAAATTTGCACAAGTGTACATTAAAAGGATGAACTCTGATATAAATCAATTTTTAATACTTATTTTACTCTGGAATATTATTTTTGTGAAATATTTCACAGAAATGGTGTATTGCAGAACTCACTTTTGTGAAAGTTGTCCTAGAGACAATGTCAAACCCATAGTAAAATATGAATTTGGTTTTTGAGTCAGATCCTCCCCCCTCCAATAATACAAATCAACTTTATTTTGTGCTGCTAGAACTACAACTTATTCTTTTTGGAGTTTTCCATCTTAAATTATTTATTTAGGCTGTGCACAGGTCTTCTTTCAATACCCTCTGTTTTTCCTCTACATGTGTTTTGCAAGTTGAAGTCTTTAGAAATAATGGCACTTGCAGTGCTCAGCCAGTCCCCAGAGTAGAAATTATTATGTCTATGAAGTTGAGGTAAAAAATAAAAATCCCTAGGATTTAAATAATTTTGTAGAATAGTATTCTAGCTATTTTTTGAACTTGTGGTTGACTTCCTATGTGGTCCTAAACTAACCCCTGAACTATTGAAGAGATTAGGTATGTTCATATTTCAATAATAAAGTATACTATAGAATTAATTCCTTTTCCCAAGTATCCCTAGTTTGGGGGCCTTCATAACTGGAAATGTATATTTCCATGATTTATTTGAAAGGAATCTCATCTAATTTACATGCCAATGTGAGAATATATATTGTCTACATACACAAATCATATAGTTTAGTAGTTTGCAACTTCCATCCAAATTGGTCTTCATTCTCAGCACCTTTTCTAAGCTAAAGATTGACTGATTTCACAACACACCCATGACCAGTTGGTTACTATTTAAAACATAAATTGCTAACAAAATCTATATACTACACACCCACAACTAAGCACATATTTTATAACAGTGAATAAGAAAGATGGTATGACTTTTATGTAATATACATCCACATCTTCTTAGGTTTTTCTTCTTCCTTAACTGCATTCAATTTTTCTGAGTTATTGCAAGTAACCAGATTTTCCCATATTGTGAAATGATTCCAATCTAAGAAAACTTAAACTTGGTACCATTCCTGTCTGCTCTCTGTTTCTTCATCTTCTTAAAGCAGATCCTTTAGCATCTCTTGCAATGCTGATTCGGTGGAGGGGGATTCTTTTATACTTCTTTTGTCTGGGAAACTCCTTATTTCACCTTCCATTTTGAATGACAACCTTGCTGGACAGAGTATTCTTGGTTGCAGGCCTTTGTTTTTCATTGCTTGAAATCTTTTTTGCCATTCTCTTCTGGCTTGTTGTGTTTCTGTTGAGAAATCAGCTGATAACCTTATGGAAGTCCCCTTGTATGTTATTAGCTGTTTCTCTCTTGCTGCTTTTAGGATTCTCTCCTTGTCTTTGAAAGTTGCCATTTTAATGATGATGTGTCTTGGAGTGGGCCTGTTTGGGTTCATCTTCCTTGGGACCCTCTGTTCTTCCTGAGTTTGCATGACATTTTGTCTCCTCAAGTTAGGGAAGTTTTCTGTCATGACTTTTTCAAAGAGGTTTTCTATCCCTTGCTCCTCCTCTTCTCCTTCTGGTACCCCTATGATACGGATGTCATTATGTTTCATGTTGTCCTGCAGCTCTCTTAAAACCTCTTCATTCTTTTTCAGTCTTTTTCCATTTTGTTTCACTGCCTGGAAATTTTTTTTCTACATTGACCTCCAGCTCAATGATCCACTCCTCTGCTTTCTCTAGCTTGCTTTTGATTCCTTCTACTGTGTTTTTCAATTTAGAAATGCTATTCTTAGTCCTGGCTGGTGGCACAGTGGATAAGGTGCTAGCCTGCAAGCCCAAAAGTCGCTGGTTCAATTCCCCAGCCAGGGCACATAATGAAGTTGCAAGCCAGGTCTCCAACCAGGTTCATAGCTGGAGGCAGGTGAAAGGCAACCATACATTGATGCCTCTCTCCGTCTCTGCCTCTCTCCTTTCCCCTTTCTCTGAGAACGATAAATAAAATTAAAAAAAAAAAAAAAAAAAAAGAAAACGAAATGGTATTCTTCATTTCCTCCTGACTTTTATTGATGGTGTCTTTGTCCTTTCTAATGCTTATATTGTTCTCAGTATGTTCCTTGTAGCTTCCCTGGAGTTATTTGTAGTTCCCCTGGAGTTGTTTGTAGTTTTCTTTGAACTTGCTGAGCTCATTGAGCTTCTCTATCATTATTATTTTGAATTCCATGTCTGATAGGGTGCTTGCCTCTATTTCATTTTGCACTCTTCCTGGGATTCCTTCTTTCCATTTGCTGATGGTTTATTGCTTTGTCTCCCCATTTTAGGTGGCTCTTGTTTGTTTCTGCTTCTTGGATTGGTCTGCTTTGACTTATGTCTTAGTGGTGTCTAAATCAATTTTTAAAAAGAATTTTAAAAATTCCTTCTCGCAGTTTTATGAATAATGTTAAACATACATTTACCCTATTAGCTAGAAATTCCACTATTTCTAGGTATTTTATAAGAAAAATAAGATATTTGTCCATAAAAGTCCAGTAATATTCATAGCATTCTTATTCACAATAGTCCTCCAAACTGGCAACAGCCCTAATCTCCATTAACAGAAGGGATAAACATATTTTCAGTACAATTATACAGTAGAATACTATTCTTCAAATAAAGGGAAACAAAGTGTTGATCTGCAAGCACCACGGATAAATCTTAAAAATATTCTGCTGAGTGAAATAAGGCAGAGGTAAAAAAAAGCACATATTGCATGACTCCATTTATGTGAAATTTAAGAAGAGATGAAATAATCTGTGGGGATGGAAATTAGAATAATGGTGCCTCAGACAGGGCAGGGCACAGGCTGGGAAGGGATACAGGGAACTTTCTAGAGTTATGAAGATCTAGATCTTGATTAGTGTATTGGTTACATGGTATAGACATATTTGTTAAAACTCACAAACAGTAGACTACAAATTTTCTATTTTACTGTATGTAATGATAACCATGATGAAAGAAAAAAAATAGATAGTGATAGAAGTCAGAAAGTGATTGCATGGAGGGAGTTGCTGACAGGAAGGGAACACAAGGGAACTTTCTAGGGTGATGGAAATGTTTATATTTTGTTTATATTATGTCTGTCCAACCATATCAGACTGAACACATAGAAATTATGTGATTTATTGTATGTAAACTATACCCCAATACAAAATTATGTAAAAATTTAATATAGGGGGACAGAGGGGAGCAGAAAGGGGATGGATGTAATACAACAACAATAAAGTTAAAAAAAATTAAAAACAAACAAACAAAATTAATATAAATAATGCTGCACAAAGCAGTGAGACCAATAGGCACCATATTTTTAAAAATAATTTTAAAATATTTTAATTATGGTAAAAAACACATGACAAAATTTATCATCTTAACAGTTTTAAATGTACAGTTCAGTAGGGTTAAATAGATTCACACTATTGTGCAATGGATATATCCAGAACTTTTTCATCTTGCTAAATTAAATCTCCATACCCTTTAAACAATTATCTCTCATCTCTCTCCCTACCACCCGGCCCCTGGTAACCACCATTCTATTTTCTATCGTCAGTTTGACTACTCTAGGTATACCCTACAAATAGAAGCATACAGCATTTGTGCTTTTGTGACTGGCTTATTTCACTAAGCATGATATCTTCAAGGCTTATCCATGTTATAGCAGATTGCAGAACTTCCTTTTGAAGGCTGAATCATATTTCGCTGTGTGGGCAGACCATAATTTTTTTAGCCATTCTTCCATCAATGGACACTTGGGTTGCTTCCACCCTTTGGTTATCATGAATAAATGCTGTTTTGAACATGGATGTGCAAATTTGGCATTTTTTTAATTAAAAAATAAATAAATAAAATAAAACAGGGTCACATACTCTTTTATTATCACCTTTTCCTTCCTTTTCTGCATTGCCTTTGCTGATGACCAGAAGTTTGTTAGAGACCAGTACAACAACAGGGTATGATACTCATGCCAAGCATTGAATAATGACGGCGACTCTGGGTGAGCAAAAGTTCATGTTTTCCTTAAAGGCTAAAATATGTCTTTGGAAGCAATGTAGAGATACAGCTGGAGGTTATTCCAAGCCAAAAGATACCAAAGGCCATCTTTTGTATGCACCCAGGGACAAGCCCCTCTGGCCCCTCAGGAATAGTAGCTCTAATTTGCTTACACAGCACTGACTCCTGGCTCCGTTAGGCTCCTCATAAGGTCCTCCACTCCCATGAGGAGGGGCTGCAGGAAGCCTGGAGGGAGAGAGGTATCTCCTAGCTTCCTAGACTGGGAAGCTAGGAATTTGGTGTCCACTGGGCATACGTGATTTCCCACATATCCTTAGATAGGAATGTGGAATGCATGTCCCTCCAGCGCACGATGACTCTTTTCTGTCCTAGCTCAGGGGTTGATCTCCTCCTTACCACTGCCTTGGGCTTAAGATCTGTCATTAAGAAGCTTTATACTTGTTAATGTTCAAACTTTGTGGGACAGGGGTCCTGGACAGAGAGAAACTACTTCTCTACTTGTCCTCATGGTTTTCAACAATTCTAAAACAAGCCATGTATCTTCATTATTATGCCTACTCATTCCTTCTAGGTATCGACTACATTTGAACTATCCTGTTACTAGGATATCTATTTTATATCCTTTTGTACCTGTCTGGAATTTGCCTCCAGATACACTCTTTTACCACCATCTAGGTCAATTTATTTCAACAGGCATTTACCAAGAGTTTGCTGTGTGTACCATCTTTCTGCAAATAGGAAACTGCTTAGATATCTTTAATGGCTCTTCATTGTCTGTAAGACAAATCACACATGGTTCAAAGGCCCTGTGATCTTCTGGGCCATTGTGCTTGGCACTGGGTAAGCCTTCAACAAATGTTCACTGCACTGTGCCTGGCCCTCCCTCTATCTCCCACTCTCCAGCCAAATACTTTCCTCCTTTTTGTTGTTCCTCCAGTTCTTTGTTATGTTTTTATGGCATTGATCATTTATAACCTTAAATACTTGTTTGTGTCTATTTTTGTCTCTCTCTGCTTTAAACTGTAAACATCTTGAGGACAGGAATCATATCTTATTATGAGTAATTCCAGCACTGAGCTCAGAATCAAACTATAGTAAATATGAAAATAATAACAAACATTTAAATGAGCTCTGAGTAGATCCAGGAATGGAGCTAAGAGCTTTGCATATGTATCTAATTTTTCCTTACTCTATGAGTAGGTGTTATTATTCCCTATTTTAAGATAAAAACAGAGACACTGGGAATACAAGACTCCCACTTGAGGCCATGGACAGCTAGTAAGTGATATTGTTGAAACATTAAATAAATGATTATTAACAGGTTGAATTGAGTAAAATTAAGATTTTTCCTAGTATTCTGACAAGATGTTGGAAAATTAAAAGCCATGGTCCCTTTGTTGACAACACTCTTTACCATCATAAAATTATACATGTTATTTCCAGAAGCATAACTCAATCACATCTTAAATTTAACTAAAAATCATTAAATGGATTTTCCAAAGGCATTATTTTATTCATAAAAAAACAAAAAACAAAAAAACCACAAACCAAAAACCCTTTTGTCAAAAACGTGATTAAACTCTGGATGAGACAGTTCAATTACATCTTTTTATTATTATAATTGGACTTAAATTTTAAACATTTTTACTTTGGCCATGAACTATGTTGACATTTTTGGTTATACACAAATACTATACATTGCATAGAATAATGACATTTACCTGACATTATTCCTAAATCCTGGGCCCACAAATCATGGATACAAGAGCACTGCAGCTAAGTTCTCCTGTGATCCAGAGACAGACAACCTCATATCACACACGATGGCTCTGGATAAACTATGAACCTACATGGTCTGTTTTTGCAGGGATCCAACATCTGAGAGCCATGGGGCATTGGGCACCGCACAGTTTATCAATGTGGACAGTGTGCAGCACGCTGCTGCCAGTTGGGAAAGAAGCGTCTTCGCCCAGCTCCACGCTGCAGGGAGGTCTGAAACAGGGCCCAGGGATGCAAAAACTATCCCCAGGCAGCTGGGCCAGTTTCCCCAGAAGCTAGGTTCCTCTCAGAAGCGCGTTCAGTTCAGTTCGCAGAAGTCACACCAGCTCGATGTGGGAGGTTGCGCCTGCCTGGACCCCCCTCACTGCTCAGGGTTTCATGAAGATGAGCACAGAGCTGCGATCAGCCAGGACTCACCCCCGGAAGTGCAGGTGGGCTGCCAGGACAGCATGGTCCTGGGGAACAGCTCTGGTTGCAGTGTGACCGTAATAGTAATACGGGGATGCCCCTTAAGCATCAGAGACTGCTTGCAACGTTCTGTAGGGCATCACTTGGCCAACTGGATGGGGTGCTTAGGATGGGCATACACTGTTCAAATATCCTTTTGCTCTGGGGAATAACAATGATTCATCGCCAGGCTGGCCCTGGGGTGGGAGAGCTTCAGAGGCCTGCGTTGAGGGGACATACTAGGTGATGTGACATAGAGACAACGGGAGACTCACTTGCCTCCTTTACTTGAGTGCCTTAGCCCCAGCATAATTGCATAAGGGTGGAGAATCAGAATCCCAAAAGATCTAAAGGCACACGGACAAAGTGGAATGCTACAGGGGAAAAAATGAAAAGCCCTAAAAATAGGTCTAAAAGCTAGTTCTACAGGGACATGAGGATGGAGACATATCCTCACAGTAATACATGTTAAAGGTTTTAATTGAATTTTGTAGTTGAGAACTAAAAAAAAAAAAAAAAAAAAAGACCTACTTATCTGCTGTGTACGACTTTAAGTCATTAACATGTTAATAAGACTACTTCTCATGGGAGGGGGCAGTTTGCAGACTTGGGCTATTGCCAGGTGGGCTCTGCAGGGTAAGAATGGGAGCTGCTTTCTTCAAGGGCAAAGGTCTTGGGGCCCCTGTGACATCCAACTGATGGTGGGAAACCAAAGACTTCAGGACCCAGACACACTTCCAGTGAGCAGCAATGGGAGGCCAAAAGCCAAAACAAGGACTAACAACTTTTTCATCATCCTAACCTTTTTTAAATGAAAAAAAGTGCTTTATTTATACTTTTTGAAATACATTTTATTGATTATGCTGTTAGTTGTCCCAAATTTTCCCCTTTTGCTCCCCTCCATCTGGTACCCCCTTTCCTTCTAGCAACCTCTCCATGCTTAGTTCATCCATAAGTTGTGCATGTAAATTCTTTGGCTTCACCCTTTCCTAGACTATTCTTAATATCCCCTATTTTGTTCCTACCAACTACGCTTAATTCCTGCATCATTTTCCTCTTTTACCCCTTTGCCCTTCCCAGCCAATTCCCATCATCTATGATTCTGTTCCAGATTGTTTGCTTAGTTTGTTTTTGGTTTTAGATCCAATTGTTGATAGTTGTGTTTGTTGTCATTTTTTTTAAATTTTATTGTTGTTGTATTACATCTGTTGTCATTTTAATGTTCATAGTTTTGATGTCCTTTTTCATAAATAACTCCCTTTAACATTTCACATAATAATGGTTTGTTGATGATAAACTCCTTTAGCTTTACCTTGTAAAGATTAAGTGGGAAGCACTTAATCTTCCTTTCCATTCTAAATGATAGCTTTGCTGGATAGAAAAATCTTGGTTGTAGGTCCATGCTTTTCATCACTCTGAATACTTCTTGCCAGCCCCTTCTTGCCTGCAAAGTTTCTTTTAATAAATCAGCTGATGGTCTTATGGGAACTCCTTTATAGGCAACGCTCCATTTTCTCTTGCTGCTTTTAAGATTCTCTCTTTCTTTCTCTTTTGGCATTTTAATTATGATGTGTCTTGGTGTACTTCTCTTTGGGTCTAGCTTGTTTGGGACTCTGTTCTTCCTAGACTTGTATGTTTATTTCCTTTGTCAAATTAGGGAAGTTATCTTTCACTGTATTTTCAAACAAGTTTTCAATTTCTAGCTCTTCATCTTCTCCTTCTGGATCCCCTAATTTAGATGGTGGTACATTTCAAGTTGTCCCAGAGGTTCATAATTTTTTTTTCAATTCTTATTTCTTCTTTATGTTCTGGGTAAATGTTTCTTTCTTTCTTTTGTTCCAAATAATGATTTGAATCTTATCTTCCTTCCCATCACTGTTGGTTCCCTGTATACTTTTATTTCATGTTGTATAACCTTCTCTTCTTCTTTTTCTGGCCATACTCAATCATTTCTCTGAGCATCCTGATCACGAGTTTTAAACTCAGCATCTGATTTAATTTCTTTCATTTAGTTCTTTTTTTGAGGTTTTGTTCTGTTCCTTCATTTGGGCCATATTTCTTTGCCTCCTCAATTTGGCAGCTTCCCTGTGTTTGTTTCTGTGTATTGGGTCAAGGAGCTTTGACTCCGCATCTTGGTAGTATGGCCTAATTTATTAGGTGTCTTGTAGAGTTCAGTGGCACAGCCTCCCCTATTACCTAAGCTGGTTCTCGAGGTATGCCCTTTGTATGGGCTGCATACACCTTCCTCTTGTAGCTGAGCCTTGGTTGCTATTGGCAGATCGATGGGAGAGATTTAACCAGATCAGTCAGCTGCAAGGAGTGGCTGTGACCACCGACCACCTACCTCCACCCTCTGTGGAGGATCAGCTGTGCAGCGGCAGGGTGGTGGTGCTCTGCTGTAGTCTGTAACTGTCCACTGGGTACACTAACCCTGGGACTTCCTGGGTGGTGTAGGCCAAGGTCAGGCCTCACCTGTGTTTTGCCTAGGGCCACCCTGCCTGAGCTATAAAGCAACTTGAGATGACTGCTCCTTATTATCTCAAATTGGATATTCCCAAATTGTGAATCTTAAGCTGTCTTCTGGTAGTATTGTGCTTGGAGTTTACTGAGCCCAGCTATTGCTTGTTTGATAGAATTTAGGCAGTTGTGAAGCAGGAGCCAAGGCTAGTCATTCATATGGAAAACCAGCTTGGGTGGGCCCATAATTTGGGTGGGGCAAAGCCTCTGGGGATTTCCTAGGCAGGTCAAACAGTGTTAGCCTGGTTGATAGTGTCTCAGATACAGCACCAGCTTGTTGGTTCTGTGGGGGAAGTCTTTAAAAAAGATAATGGCTTGTGCTCACCTGATGCCAGATAGTATTTCTCCCAGTACGTCACTGGTAACTTTCAAGTTGCTACCCTGGTGCTGGAGCTCAGAGGGAGCGTGTCTGAGTAGGTGAGTTCATGTGTGGGTTCTTTAAGATGAACTGCTTGGGACTCCAGACATTTCTTTCACTAACTCAATCCACATTGGATTTTGCAGCCAGAAGTGGTGGGGACTTACCTTCCTGGCACTGGAACCCTGGGCTGGGGGGCTGGGACTCCTTGCTCTGAGATAATCCCTCATGAATTTTTCTTTTCTTTTTAAAATATTTTATTTATTATTTTTAGAGAGAGGCAGAGAGGGAGACAGACATCAATGTATGGTTGTCTTTCACCTGCTTCCAGCTACTCACCTGGCTGGAGACCTGGCTTGCAACCTGGGCATATGCCCTGGCTGGGGAATTGAACCAGTGACCTTTAGGTTTGCAGGTCGATGCCTTATCCACTATGCTGCCATCCAGGGCTTTTTTCCCTCGTGAATTTTTATCTACCACATGTGGGTAAGAGACCAGCCCACTCTGTATCTGCGCTCCCCTCCTACCCATCTCGATGGATGTGGTTTCTTTAATTCTGTAGTTATCAGGGTTCCATTCAACTTGATTTCTGATGGTTCTGGCTGATGGTTGTTCTATATTTTAGCTGTAATTTTGATACGGTTGTGTGAAGAGGTAAGCCACATCTGCCGATGCTGGCATCTTGACCAGATCTTCCCCTAACCCTTCTTGAGATGGTATTTGATGAATCTGGTCCAGGTGCCAGATATGTATGGTGCTTGGCTAGCATAGGGGTGAGAAGTACCGTATGGAATGGGAGTGGAGGGAGGACATACCCTGTGTTGAGCCAGACCATTTCCCTAACCGGTTGGCATCTGCTCATAGGGAGTGGACATGAGATTACACAATACTTGACCTAAGCAATTCATGGCCTTGCACTTCCTTCTCCCTCAAGGTTGACAGGGAATTGATTGACCAATACTGTGGTTTCCATGTTGAACATGTCAGGCAATCTACCATAAATTAGTGACCAGTGGGACCTGGAGCATAGAGAGAGGTCAGATCATTTACCTGTGTATAAGGTTGAACCAGACAATTCCTAAGCCTCTACACTTTAAGATTCCATTGTTCAGTTAGATAAACCTCCAAAATTCATTGTTAAAGCCCCCAATTACTTTATGCATAGATATATTATATCATTCTACTGAATAGAGGATAACCCTACTGCATGATTGAGTCACACTATATCAACTACCAACCTGACAGCTCCAGTTCCTCTCACTTAAAAATTGTTACATTAATAAATCAACAAACAAGTGCTGGTGAGGATGTGGAGAAAAGGGAACCCTAGTGCACTGCTGGTGGGAATGCAGACTGGAACAGCCACTGTGGAAAACAGTATGGAATTTCTCAAACAAACAAACAAATAAACAAACAAAAAACTAAACAGAACCGCCTTTTGACCCAGTGGTTCCACTGCTGATATTATACCTTAAAAATCCTAAAACACCAATTCAAAGGAACTTATGCACCTGGATGTTCATAGCATCACTATTTACAATAGCCAAGATTTGGAAATAGCCTAAGTGCCCATCAGTAAATGAGTGTATCAGAAAACTGTGGTGCGTTTACACAATAGAATATATGCAATAGAAAGAAAGAAGGAACTCCTCCTACCTTTCATGACAGCAAGGAGGGAACTGGAGAATATTATACTAAGTAAGTCCAGTTGGTGAAAGACAAATACTATATGATCTCACCTATAAGAGGAACCTAATGAACAAAATAAACTAACAAGCAAAATAGAACCAGAGGCATGGAAAGGAACAGATCAACAGTGACCAGAGGGGAGGTGGGAGGGGTAGGAAGAGGAAAATAGGGGGTCTACTCAAGGAGCATGTATAAATGGCCCATGGACATGGAAAACAGGGTGGGGATTGACTTTGGGAGCAGGGGTTGTGCTGGGCAGAGAAGGGCAAAGGAGAAAAAATTGGGACAACTGTAATAGAATAACTAAAATATTTAATAAAAAATAAGTTAAAAATTTGCTTAAAAATCATGGGAATTGCCCCAGTGTCTTGATCGTCACCTTCCCACCCGTCTGCTGAGTGACTCTAAGTCCTTCCCAGCCATACAACACTCCAAGAGCTTCCTCCACTGCATCCTTGGGGTCAGTCCTCTGACCCCACCTGGAATGCCCTGTTCCTGGTTCTTGACACAATCCCTGTATCCCCTCCCAAGCAGATTCATTATTACTTACTCCAGAAGGTCTAGTCCCCTGCTTTTAGGTGCTGCTGGTGCCCTGTGCCAGCCCCACTCTAGCCCTGTAGTTGACCTCCCTCACACCAGGTACTGGACAGGGTGTTGTGGACTTGGAGGGCAGGGGCTTCATGATTATGAACATGTAAGTTAAGATGGGATATATGAAGAGTCGCAAAAGCCTAAGTATTTATAGGGAGCTCTTTTGCTTCTTGCACATGAACTTGTATATTCTGTGTTACACCTAAAAATCTCCCCAGTTCCTCATACCAGAGCAGGTCTCACCTGCTGCCCACACTTAGTCTTCCTCCTTCACCCTGCTGCTTCCCTCTTCCTCTGAACTGCAAGTTTATGTTATTTTTCGACTCCCTAGCCCTGCCCCTCACCTGCTTCCATGGGCTCTGTGGATGCACAGATCCGGACTGCGTGCTTTTGAAACTGCCAGTTTGGATCTCTAGCAATAATCCCTTTTGTACACTAGCTCCTTGTATTTTATGTTGTCTTTTGCTCCTGTTTCACTCTGTTTTCGATTCAATCATGGGGCTGCTGATAATATGGGCGGTGGCTGAGTGGCCTATATGGACATTTCTGTGTCTTTTACAAGGGACCTTTACAAGGTGATTGGGCTACAATCCACAGTCTTCACCAGTAGGAAGGAAGCCTTAGCAGCCTGAGCAGGAAAAAGGTAGGGAAAAGGTCTGAAGCTGCTAGGTGAGCAGCCCTGGCACTCAGATCTTCTGTTTGCCTCCTCCAATATTTGTTTGATGCAAGCATGTGTGCAAGCACTATTTCATTTACTTTGCCTGGCCCTGGAAGGAGCAGTTTAACCCATTTTACAGAGGCCCGGAGAGGTTCCATGATTAGCTCAGGTTCACCCCACTGGGAAGTGGCACCACATGCACAGTCCCTAAAATTTCCACCATCTACTGGGAACCCAAAACAGGGTTTAAAGGGCTTGGTGCACCTTGGTGCTGTGGCTCAGTGGACTGAGTGCTGGCCTGTGAACTGGAAGGTTGCTGGTTTAATTCCTGGTCAGGGCATGTTCCTGGGTTGAGGGCCAGGCCCCCAGTTGTGGATGTGTAACAGGCAGCCATTTGGTGTTTCTATCCCTTTCTCCTTCTCTTCCCTTCTCTCTAAAAATAAATAAATAATCTTAAAAAAAAAGAAAGAAAGAAAAGGACCTGGTACTTCTGGGAATCATCCAAGCTTTTAGGTCACTGATTTTTTTTTTTTTTTTTTTGCTTATACTTGTACTTTAAAAAATCTCTTTTATTTAAACTTTGCCTCCATGGGAAAAAGCATAATTGAAGTGTGTTGCACACTTGAATGTGGTTACCATCAGGATTTAAATAATCCTGAGATTATTTAAAGTCTTGGGTGTAACCCAGGCTGGTTGCTCAATGGATAGGCCTGTGAACCCAAAGGTCACTGGTATGATTCCTAGTCAGGGCACATAACCAGGTTGCAAGCCAGGTCTCTAGCTAGGTCCCCAGCTGGAGGCAGATGAAAGGCAACCATACATTGATGCCTCTCTACCTTCCCATCTCTCTGGAAATAATAAATAAAATCTTTAAAAATATATAATAAAATAAAAAATAAAGTCTTGGGTGCAGATTATAGGACTAATTGTAAACGGTTTAATAAATCAGGCAAAGCCTGTTTAAACTGTGGTATATGACTAAACAGTTCTAGTTATCTCCAACTGTTGAGCCATTATTTGGCTATAAAAAATACTCTGACCTTTTCACTCTTAAATAACATTAATTGTAAAGGAAAAAAAATCACCCAACATTTCACAGCTCTTGATACTTTCACATATTGTCCTGTGACATCTTCAGAGTAACCCTGGGTTGGGGTTGAACATCTTCCATGTTCCACCAAAGACTGACAGGTGAAGTGATTTCCTCAGGGCCAAACAGATACTTGAACTTGAGACCAGTATTCTTGTTACCTGACTCCTAGTGACAGTGATGTACTAAGGAAATGTTCCAGCTTTTATTTGACTTAGATTATAAAGGCACTAAAACATTTGACAATTCTAGTCCAGAAGATGCTTTCAGTAAAGTTGTTGAAATAAAAGGGAAAAAATTAGGGTGAAAACAAATATTTGGAAGTCTCCAAGAGGAATTCTGAGTGAATATAATCATTAATGTAGGCACACGTTGTTTTGCAAAAAGTCAAAATATGGTGAGCACCTTGCTGACTTTGAAGACTACAAAGGTGAGCAGCCTATTTGCTTTCTGGGAGGCTCATCTTAGACTGTGGCACCTAGACTTCAAGGTTCCACAGCCACCTCTGCTCTTTGCCCTGCCACCAACCTCAGGGTCTCGGAAACACCCATTCTCCAGAGGGTCTCTCCTGTTTCTGAGGGGGAGAGGTAAAGCAAGGCTAAGACTACTAAAATCAGTGTCAGACTCTCAGCGAGTGAGCTGCTGGAAATGCACTCAGAGGTGAGAGGGCCCCTGCTGCAGCGTTATTTCAGCTGCGTCCTCCAGCTCTGCTGCCGGTAGAGCCTGTGGACAGGCTCTTCCTGTGGGGGGGGGCATTTCTTTGAAGAAAACCTCTGTAGAACATTTTAGAACTGAAAGACATGTACATGATTGATGAGCATTACATTTCAAAATGCACACTGAAGAATGTAAGGAATTTCTTGGGCAATTGCATACATACTCAGAATTATTAGAATATATTCTGAGAAAATAAAAACTTGCACATCTAAGCTTAAAAGAATAATCAGCCCTGGACTTTCGCCAGTTTCTTTATCAAGACAATGGGAAAACACCCTCACTCTTTTACAGCCCTTAAAGTTCACACATCTTTGGGGATTCACACCCATGTTATTAAATATCTATTTAACTACATCCAGCACCTGGAGACAGAAGGCTGTTATTGTAAAGACTGCAGGGGAAGGTCAATAGGATGTTTTAGGGACTCAGTAAAGCAACGTTAAGAAAAGATAGTCATCTTCTATGAAAAACTTGCACATTGTTAAAAAACTATACAATTTAAAAAATTAAATAAAGTGTCTCATTAGGGTATATAACTATTTTTAATAGGTTTCCTCTCAATTAGTTATTCTATCAGCCTGAACCCTGAAATCTCCCTCCTGCTCACTCCCCTCAGTGGGAATAGCTTTTTTCCATTTATATTACTAATCTTCAAAATTTGTTAAAACTAATCTCCTTCAGAAAGCCTTAGCTAAGTGCTTACGTATTTCTTTTAAAAATATTTATTTGATTGATTTTGCTATTACAGTTGTCCCAAGTTTTCTCCCCTTTGCCTCCCTCCACCTGGTACCCCCATTCACTCTGGCAATGCCCTCTTTAGTTCACGTCCATGTGTCACACACGTTAAGTTCTTTGGCTTCTCCATTTCCTCTATTATTCTTAATATCCCCCCGTCTAATCTGTAACTACCAATGTGTACTTTTTTTTCCACATGCAGACAATTCACCATTTAATTACTGCCTTCTGTCAGCTTCTCAAATCATATTAATACAAAGTTTTCATGATTTCAAAATGCTTATGTTAAATTCATTTGTTTAAAAAATCACTTTTTAAAGTAATATCAATTGCAATATTACTAAATACATACACAAATACATGTACACACATATTTTTATAAGTATTACTCTAAAAAATATTTCTACTCCTGTAACGGTGTCTAATAACATCATTTAATTAATTGCCTACAAAAATTTTTATTAGAAATATTTTGGTCTGGTTTCTTTCATTTTTTTAATCTCTGAAAAAGTCTCATAATTGTCCTTCCCAGGTCCTACTTAATTTTGTTATAGGCTGACTTCTCTTGAGCTAAAAAAATAATAAATAAACAAACTCTATTTTCATTCCCAAAAGATTTAGTCTCCTTTATGCTTTAAATCTGCAGTGTTCAATATGGTAGCCATTTAAAATGTGGCTAGTTCAAATTTCTATAAAGTACATACTGGGTTTTGAAGACTTAATACACAAATTAAAAATATGTCAATAATTTATATAACTATTACATGTTAAATGTTAATATTTTAGATATATTGTAGTAAATTAAGTATTTTCTTCTTTCTTCTTTTTCTTTAAAACTTTCTTAACTCTGGAATGCTATTTTTGTGAAATACATCACAGAAATAGTGTATTGCAGAACTCACTTTCGTGAAAGCTGTCCTAGAAACAATGCCAAACCCACAGTAAAAAATGAATTTGGGGCTCTGGCTGGTGGCTCGGTGGATAGGCGCTGGCCTGGCCTGGCCTGTGAACCCAAAGGTTGCTGGTTTGATTCCCAGTCAGGGCACATAACCAGGTTGCAAACCATGTCTCAGCCAGGTCCTTAGTTGGAGGCAGGTGAAAAGCAACCATACATTGATGTTTCTTTTCCTCTCTGCCTCCCTCCCTCCCCCTCCCTCTAAAAATAATAAATAAAATCTTAAAAAAAAAATGAATTTAGTCCTGGCTGGTGGCACAACAGATAAGGCGCTGTCCTGGGGACCCAAAGATCGCTGGTTCGATTCCCAACCAGGGCACATAACCAGGTTGCAAGCCAGGTCTCCAGCCAGGTCTGTAGCTGGAGGCAGGTGAGAGGCAACCATACATTGATGTGTCTCTCTCCCTCTCTGCCCCTCTCCCTTCCCCTCTCTCTAAAAATAATAAAAAATAAAATCTTAAAAAAAACAAACAAAAATGAATTTGGTTTCTGAGTCAGATCCCACCCCTTCCAATAATACAACTCAACTTAAGCTACTGGAGCTACCAATGTGTACTTAGGCTTTTTGGAATTTTCCATCTTAGATAGTAGACATTTTTTTTTGCTATGCAGAAGTCTTATTTCTTTTAATACCTCTGTTTCTCCTCTACATATGTTTTACTAGTTGAAGCCTTCAGAAATAATGGCACTTGCAGTACTCAGCTGGTTCCCACAGAGTAGAAATTATGATATCTACTAATTTGGAGTTAAAAAAAAAATCCCTAGGATTTAAATAATGTTGTGGAATAGTATTCTATTTTTGAACTTATGGTTGACTTCCTATGTGGTCCTAAACTAACCACTGAACTATTGAAGAGTCTGTTCACATTTGAATGATGAAGATTCCTATAGCATTAATACATTTTCCTAAGCATCCCCAGTTTGGGGGCCGTCATTGCTAGCAATGCCTATTTCCACTATCTATTTGAAAGGAATCTCATCTAATTTAATTACTAATATGAGAATATATATTGCCTATGTACATGAATCATATAGTTTAGTACTTGGTAACTTTCTTCTCAAATTAGTCTTCACCCTCAGCATCTTTTCTAACCTAAAGATTGACTAATTTCTCAACACACCAACTACCAGTTGATATTTAAAACATAAATTGCTAATAAAATCTATATATTATACACTCACAAACAAGCATATATTTTGTAACAGTGAATAAGATAGCATGTATTCTATGTAATATACATACACATTTACTTGTTTTTTTCAAATGCATTCAATTTTTCTATGAGTTACTGCAAGTAACTTGATTTTCCCAACTTACAAAATAATTTCAATCTAAGAAAACTTAACCTGCAGTAATGCAGATACAACAAAAATACAAGACTATATGTTATTTAACCAAGATCTACTTATAACAAGATTATTTTAAAGCACTCATAAGTTAAAGTTGGTTCTTATCCATTCAGCTACTCTGTCTTTTAACTGATGCGTTTAATCCATTTACCTTTAAGGTTATTATTAATAGGTACTTATTCATTGTTATTTTTTCCCTTGGTACCTGTGTTCCTGTTTGTCTCTGTTTCTTCATTATCCTAAAGCAGAGCCTTTAGCATCTCTTGCAAAGCTGGTTTGGTGGAGTTGTATTCTCCTAGCCTTCTTTTGCCTGGGAAACTCCTTTATTTCACCTTCCATTTTGAACAAGAGCCTTGCTGGGTAGAGTAGTCTTGGTTGCAGGCCTTTGTTTTTTCATTGCTTGGAATATTTTTTGCTATTCTCTTATGGATTGCTATGTTTCTGTTGAGAAATCAGCTGATAACCTTATGGGAGCCCCCTTGTATGTTTTTAGCTGTTTTTCTCTTGCTGCTTTTAGGATTCTCTTTTTGTCTTTCAAATTTGCCATCTTAATGATGATGTGTCTTGGAGTGGGCCTGTTTGGATTCATCTTTATTGAGACCTTCTGCGCTTCCTGAGCTTGCGTGACTTTTCTCCTCAAGTTAGGAAAGTTTTCTGTCATTACTTTTTCAAACAGGTTTTGTATCCCTTGACTATCTTCTCCTTCTGGTTTCCTTATGATACAGATATTATTATGTTTCATGTTGTCCTGCAGCTCTCTTAAAAACATCTTTATTCTTTTTCAGTCTTTTTTTGTTTTGTTGCACTGTCTGGGGATTTTTTCTCTGTTGTCCTCCAGCTCCCTGATCTGATCTTCTGTGTCCTTTAGCCTGCTTTTGATTCCTTCTACTATGTTCTTCAATTCATAATTGTATTCTTCATTTCCTCCTGGCTCTTATTGATAGGTTCTATGTCCTTTTTATTATTATTTATCTTTAATTTTAATTTTATTTTTATTATTTTTCAATCAATGTATGGTTGCCTTTCACCTGCCTCCAGCTGTGGACCTGGCTGGAGACCTGGCTTGCAACCTGGTTACGTGCCCTGAGTGAGGAATCGAACCAGCAACCTTCAGGTTCATAGGCCGGGCGCCTTATCCACAGTGCCACACCAGCCAAGGCTACTATGTCCTTTTTAATGCTGGTGTATTTCTCAGTAACTTCCTTGTAGCTTTTCTGGAGTTCTTCATAGTTCCCCTGAAGTTGTGTGTAGTTTCTTTGAGCTCTCTGCACTGAGCTTCTTTATAATCATTTTTTTTTTAATTCCATGTATGATAAATCTATTTCATTTAGCACTCTTTCCCCCTTTCCTTTTGATGCGGGTGTTGTTTCTTTGTCTCCTCCCCTTCTTATTTGTTTCTACTTCTTAGATTGGTCTTTGACTTCCTGTCTTTGTGGTGTGTGCTTACACATTTCCATTGTTCTAAATTAATCTGAATATGGCTTGTAATATGTAAAGTATAACTGTTACAGACACATATGCACACACACAGAAATAAATATCAGGTGGTTTTCGCACTTGGACAGAATTCTAAGATCCCAAGGGTACAGAATATGTCTCCCTTACCTGTGATTCTAGAGGCTCCCAAAATAGTAATACATGAAACTGCTCCCACAGAGTGAGAGGGTACTTGAAAGACTCTCCTTAGGCTCCTTGAAAAATCTAAGGTTTCAATGGCACCAATGGTTCCAATCTCCCTCTGCCCACCCCTCACAAGTCATCCCTCACCAGGCAGAATGCAGCTCAATTCAAAGCTCTCAGATGTAAGACTGCTGAAGCTGATGCATGTCCTATATGATGGAGAAGCAGGATAAAGACTGGGAGGAGTTAGTCCATTGGGGATCATAGAGAAACAAAACATTCTTTTACTGGTGTCATATTATTTTCATAGAAACAGAATTCAGGAAAAAATGTATAGTCATACTTCAATACTCATCAGCTTCAGAACTCATCAAATACTGTTCTCAGCATTTTGATAAGAAAAAATGTTTCAGCACTCCACACTTGCCAGAATTGCATGAGTCATGATGCTGCCCCACAAGAGAACATGCTTCATCATTTGGTATTTGTTGGCTTCAGCGCTGGGAATGAGTTCCGAAACATTTAATGACAAGTACTGTGGCCCCACTGTACTTGCTAATCTCTGGTGGGTCAGGTTGGTTCTCTTCATTAAGCAGCTGTTGGGTACCCATGTAACAAAGTGTCTTAAATGTGCACTAAACTTGAAGCCAGGACTCAGTGCTGGGCACTCAAGTGATACTAAGTCATCCAAGAGAAGCTCTGAGATAGAAAGCTGCAGATGCCAGTGATGAGCTGGTACACACTCAGTGCTACTGGCAGTCGGTTCTTTCCATGAACCTTAGCAGTCCCCTCAACAACTGTGGGAGGGAGACAGCATCTGCAGTTTACAGGGTAGTGTCTGAGGCCAGGCAGGAGAAAGCTTACATTAGACATAGCTAGTGCTCCTTGTTCTGTAGCGACTGGCGATTGGTAGACCTTCAGGTGGTAGTAAGGGCATGGGCAGAGAGGCTGCCCATGGGAAAAGACATAGTCTCAAATCTTTTAGGACTGGCTGGAGGACCTATCATATAGCATCCAGCTCACAATGGCTCTCCTTCCCCTGCCCCCACCAGAACCAAGGATCCATCTTCTTGCCTCTTTCACTTTTTTGTGAGGTTTTCCATTTAAGGTTGCCTTTACTACAATGCTAGATTCTAATCTGGTTCTATCTTTGTCATAATAGGGCTTATAATTTAGCTTGTTCTGGCCCTACCTTGGCCTCTGGTTAGCTTTCTGCTCCACAGCCTCAAACACATTACACAGACTGACACGGGAGCCACCCTGCAGATAAGACTGCTACATGGAATCTTGAAGACTGAGTCTGACATATACTGATTTCCAAAAATCAGGCAAGAATGTGTGTCTACCAAATAGTGGTGGAAGTGCTCTATATAAAATAAATCCATATTATAAGAGATTATTAGAGTATTGTTCTATGTAATATTATCCAATGGAACTTTCTGAAATGGAAGTATCTGTATTCTATTCTTTTTTTTCCCGTACTAATGCGTAGGAAGACAACACTGTAATTCACAAACAATAGCTATTGTAGGAAACTTAACTAACTATAGGATTTGTCACATTAAACCAAAAAGTATGTGAAGAGAGCCCTCATTCACCCTATAAGTAATTTCACTGGAATCCCAAATTCCATTAAAATACTATATCCACATTCAGTTTAACCTAACCCTGGAATGGATAAATGAGATCCACTGAATACACAGATAAAGGATACCACAGAGTGGCTAGTGTAAGTCAGACCAGTTATAGGCTTGGTGTCAGTCCCACATATTTATATCATCTTTCAATATGCAATAATATGGTATTTGAGTCTTTGTTGCTAACATTTCTGCACCAAGCAATGGGTCCATGAATGCTAATATTTATGAAAGACCCCTATATACAGCTTCTGGCTATTCCTTTTTACGTGGAGGGTTTGTCAATGGCCTCTATGCTTGGGCAACTCAATGTCTTGAGAGCTGGAAGATGAAAGAACACTGCTCTCACTGCATTTACTATTCCACTGTCCCTTCACATTACCACAGAAACTCAACATTGGTCTACATTCTTGAATTTATACTACAACCAAAAAAAGTTTACCAATAGATGCTAACCTATTTGATGGGCAACATTTGGATGGTCCCTTCTTTCTTGGTCTAAAGTTAGTATAAACAAATATAAGATCAGAAACTTATCCTTAACTCTGGCAACCATTGCTAAGTCTATGGCTAAGGCCACAGCCAACAATAAAAGTCCCTATGTACTCTTGCTAAAGTGGCTTTATTTTTATTTCAAAAATATTTTATTGTTTATATTATTGCAGTTGTCCTAATTTTTCCTCCTTTGCCCCTCTCTACCCAGCCCTCTCCCTACTTCCACAATCTCCACACTATTGTCCATGTCCTTGGGTCCTTTATATAAATAAAATCTGTCCAGAAAGTCAAACCATTGTCAATATAACAAGAATGGTTTGCACGACATTGATGTAGCCTGACAGTCAAGGAGTGGACTAGAATGGGATGTGTGAACTATGTGGTTATCACACTCATATTACCAGGCAAGTAGAGCAATGAATCTGCATCAAAGTTTGCATTAAGCTTGAACACTCCTCCATGGAAACTATTTGGATGATTCAGGAGGCTACAGCTATGGGCAACTGGTGATTGGCAGCTGCATCACATCTCATGCAAAGATTTTTGTCAAAACATCAAATCACCTATATGACTCAGCTTCCTATAGCCCAGATTTGTCATCCCAAAACTAAAATCACTTTTGAAAGGGAACAAATTTCAAAATGTCCGTAAGATTCAGGAAAATATGACTGGGTAGCTGATGGTGATTGGGAGAAATGAGTAAGGTCCCAAGGGGCCTACTTTGAAGGGGACTGAAGTATCACTGTCCTGTGTACATTTCTTGTATTTTCTCCAATAAATGTCTCTACTTCTCACAGTCCATGGCTGGATACTTTTTGAACAAGCAACATAAATGTTCTCTGTTTGATCCTTTCAACGTCTATCAATAAGTCTCCACCTCTGTCCTCCCCTCTTACAGCTATTGGTCTATTCCATAATTCTATGCCTCTGGTTCTATTTTGCTCATTAAATTCTTCTTATAAGTGACATCATACAGTATTTGTCCTTCATCAAGTGGCTTACTTCACTTAGCGCAATAGTTTACAGTTCCAGCCATGCTATACAAAAGGTCGGAATTCCTCCTTCTTCCTGCTGCATAGTATTCCATTGTGTAGACGTACTACAGTTTTTTGAGCTATTTAACTACTGATGAGTACCTAAGCTGTTTCCAAATCTTGGCTATTATAAATAGTGCTGCATAAATTCTTCTGAATTGGTGTTTCAGGGTTCTTTGGGTATATTACCAGCAGTGGGATCATTGAGTCAAATGGCAGTTCCATTTTTAATTTTTTGAGGAAACTCCATACTGTTTTCCACAGTGGCTACACCTGTCTGCATTTCATAGACAACATGATATTGTATGCAGAAAACCCAATAGGCCCCATCAAAAAACTACTCGGCCAAAGAACTGAATTCAGGAAAATAGCAGGATACAAATTAATATTCAGATATTGATATGTTTATATACCTATAATGAACTATCAAAACAAGAAACTAAGAAAATAATCTCACCATTGCCACAAGGAAAATAAAGTACCTATGAATAAATTTAACCAAGGAGGTAAAATTCCTGTACTCAGAAGACTTTAGGACACTAAAGAAAGAAACTAAGGAAGATACAAATAAGTGGAAACATATACTGTGTTCGTGGAATTGGAAGAATTAACATCATTAAAATGTCCATAGTACCCAAAGCCATCCATAGATTCAATGCAATTTCTATCAAGATACCAATGGCATATTTCACAGAAGTGGAACAAATATTTCAAAAATTTATATGGAACTAAAAAAAGACTCCAAATAGCCTCAGCAATCTTGAGAAAGAAGAACAAAGTTGAAGGGACCATCATATTTGATATCAAACTATACTATAAGGCCACTGTAATCAAAACAGTTTGGTACTGGCATAAGAACAGACACATATATCAATGGAACAGAAAAGAGCGCCCAGAGATAAGTATAAGTCTTTATGTTCAATTTAATATTTGAAAAAGGAGGCAAGGGCATACAATGGAATGAAGACAGTCTCTTTAAATAAATGGTGTTGGGGGAACTGGACTGGTACATTCAAAAACATGAAACCAGACCAGCATCTTACACCATACACCAGAATACTCAAAATGGGGAAAAGACTTATATATGAATCAGATTACTATAAAAGTCCTAGAAAAAAACATAGGCAGTAAAATTTCAGATATTCTGTAAAGCAATATTTTTGCTGATATACAGGGTGCAAGTGATAAATTGGCAAAATTTTACTAAAACAACCAACACACCACAAAGTGTTATATTTTAAAATAAATTTATTCTTAAGTGTAAATACATAAACATAGTTATTATTTTTTTAATTGTTAAAAAAATTCATTTGCTGCAATAATAGACTTGAGAATCTTGAGCATGCTTTAACTTTTCTTTACCCATGGACATCATCATGTTTTCAATTTTAGCTTTAACAGCCTCTTTATGGGAGTGAGGTTGTTTATTAACTTCTCTCTCACAAATGTTCCATACATAATAGTCTAAAGGATTTGCATCTAGTAAACTAGGTGGCCAGATTTCCTTTGACCAGAATTCAGGAATACTGACACTGAGAAAGTCTTGCACCTTTTTGGCATTATGTGCCGGTGCACCATCTTGTGGGAAGATAAAATGACGTCCATTTGCAACTTGCTTCACTCACGGTACAACTACTTCTCTCAAAATGTCAAGGTAAACATCAGCAGTCACCTTCAAGCCTTGTGGAAACAAGTGTGGGGTCATGATATCTCCTTCATGGCTGACAACACCTAACACCATCACTGTAGCAGGAAATTTCATTTTCACGACAATTGGGACTTCATTAAGGTTCTCACAGAGCCACTTGTTGTTTCTTCTGATGACTATTTGGTCCTGCTGAAAATTCTTTGCATTGGAGAAGAAAATCAGAGGATTTTTAACTTTGGGACTTTTCAATTTTGTTAGCAGTCTCCTTGCTTGTTCAAGTCACCTTTCCTTTGCTGTGTTATAAACTGGTCTCTTCTAAGAACATATAATCTGCATCTGATATCTTCTGCAATAATTTTGCAAACTGTTGCATCCAACATCTACAGTTCTCTTGCTGTGGAGCAAATTGACTTTCCTGGATCTTCACTGATGGTCTCCTGGATTCTGTGTACAATATCTGGATTTGTGTGATCCTTGCATACCTTATGCATTTTCCTTGTGGGTGTGGCGACAGGATCAGCACTATACAGCTTCTTCATGTTGTAAACTGTATGTAAAGGGATGTTATTGATGTCCACTATTTCCTTAGCAGTTCACCCTGCATGAAGTCCAGAAATGATGGTTGCTCTAACATTGTATTCCTTCATCATGATGGTTGCTCTCAGAATTTAATACTTTCTATCTGAAACAATGATGTTAAATCATAACCTTAGAAACATAGCTTTTCAAAATTAATAAGCAGCACATGAAATAAGGAGATGCAATGTTACTGCCAATTTATCTCACGCATGCTATATTCCCTAAGTCAATGGAAATAAAAGAAAAAAACAAAAACAAAAACACCATATGGGACAACACCAAATTAAAAAGCTTTTGCATAGCTAAAAAAACCATCATCATCAAAATGAAAAGGGAACCAACTGCATGGGATAACATACTTGCCAATGATACTTTGGACAAGGGTTTGATCTCCAAAATATATAAAGAACTCATGAATCAACACCAGGAAAACAAACAACCCAACTAAAAAATGAGTGAAAGACCTGAATAGATACTTCTCCAAGGAGGACATAGAGAGGGCCCCCAAAATATGCTCAGCATCACCAGCCATCAGAGAGATGCAAATTAAAACCACAATGAGATGATCACCTCACACTTGCCAAGATGGCCATCATCAACAAATCAACAAACAAATGCTGGTAAGGATGTGGAGTAAAAAGAACCCTGGTGCGCTGCTGGTGGGAATGCAGACTGGTGCAGCCACTGTGGAAAAACAGAATGGAATTTCCTCAAAATTATAAAAATGGAACTGCCTTTTGAGCCAGCAATCCCATTTCTGAGACTATACCCGAAGAATCCTGAAATGCCAATTCAGAAGAACCCATGCAACCCTATGTTCATAGCAGCACTATTTACAATAGCCAAGTCCCAGAAATAGCCCAAGTGCCCATCAGTAGATGAGTGGATAAAAAAACTATGGTACAGTCCTGGCTGGTGGTGCAGTGGATAGGCGCCAGCCTGCAAACCCAAAGGTCTCTGGCTCGATTCCCCAGCTGGGGCACATAACCAGGTTGCAAGCCAGGTCTCCAGCCAGGTCCTTAGCTGGAGGCAGGTGAAAGGCAACCATACATTGATGTTTCTTTCCATTTCTGCCTCTCTCCTTTGCCCTCTCTCTGGAAATAATAAATAAAGTCTTTAAAAAAAACAAACAAACAAAACCAAAAACCTTGGATACATCTATATATTCTTTGATTTGATACCAACTGGTTTGATTCATGGGGACCCTGGCTAAATAGAATACTTCTGACTTTTGGTATTATCCTCCAGATAGTCATCATGAGAGTTTCACATGCATCTACAGCTGTAGATTTGGAATGTTGCTTGGGTAAACAGGCGACAGACACACTTATTAAGGGAAGCAGATAAGGAAAGTGCCGTTATTTTGATTTATTGCATTCTGAAGTACCATGGGGGAGGGCCTGAGAACAAGTCTGCTTTTTCAGCAGTTCTAAAGCCTAATTACCTGAGATTTGCATTCTGGGGGGAAAAAATCAAGACTGAATTATCAATAATCAATGTATATCATGAGATTTGGGTTTTGGCACTGATAGAAGAAACTGTACTAACCTGAAAAAGGTTACAGATTAAAGAAAGAAACCGCTACACACCATATCCCGGTAAAAGATGTGGATTTAACCAGAGGGCCACACACTTGACTAGATCACCTCCCTTTAGGGTGCTTAGAAACACAGGAACTTTACGCAAGTGCAGGCTGCTCAGAGCAGCTTCCTCCCCAAGGCGGGGCTGCCTGCTTCAGCATTCCCAGGAAGAGCCAGTCCTTGGGTCGCATTTCTCTGTCCTCTGCTCCCTTTCACTTCTCATCATCCCGCTCATAGTTAATTGTTTGTAAGGCCTGAGCTATGAGTGTAGCCATTTCTCGGGTGCCTGCAGCAACCACTCTGCAGGACATGAGGTCGAAAGGTCCGCCTGAGGACAGAGAAGGAGAAGAGAGCACCTGGGTTACTGGAGAGGGCGGAGCATTCCTGGGTAACTCAGCATGTGCACATTCTAAGGGAAACAAAGCTTCCAGGCCATGCTCAAGGCCTGAAGCAAACAGTGTGGTCTAGATGTCAGCCTGGCCAGAGAAAAGGGGGGCGCCTTTCAGCATCTGCTCCACCCAATATGAGTACAGTGGAGGTGCCATGAATCAATGCTGTCCTGGAGGCTGTGCTGGAGAATAAAGTTTGAAGCCTAACATTCAAGACTGAGAGAGATTCCAGTGATGGGTTAGAGCAGAAGAGAGAAGAGTTTTCACCTCTACGCTATGTGGGTAACAATCGGGACCCCATGAATTGGCCTTTCTAACTGGCAACCCAAATGGCTGCTGTGGGGACCAGGCTGCTGAGGGTGGACAAGGAAGCCCTGTGTCTTCCTAGGGGCATGAACAGGACCTATGGCCTTGCTGGAGCCCTCCATGTACACATGTGTGCTTCTGTGGTTATATCTAGTGTCAGACTTGCTTTGAATCTGAAACTGGTCTTCCTAGCCTTGCGATTTAAGGCTGGTATCTCTTCACTTTTATACTTTTGTCATAGTTCAACTAAGATCTTTCGAAGGAGAAAGGAAAAAAGAAGAAACCAATGACAAAATACCCTCTGTACATGCCCAGGAGTTAAAAGGGAGCCCCAGTGTTTCTGCTAACAAGCTTGGGACTATAAATCTAGGAGAGAATGGGATCTAAAAGAACTCACCCAGCCTCTGATGGGTTATTCCTAAACATTAGGTGAGTGGGCTGCCTGAAGCTAAGTGGACGTAATCGAGGCAGTGATGGTAAGTGGGGTCAGATAAAATAACCTTAAAGCAGAAGTAACAGGTCACATTTCTAATCCATTTAAAAACTCACAGGGCACCCACACTGTATACTGTGCTGACCCAATGCCGAGCGAATGGGCCGTTGGGGTACCAGCCTCCTCTTTGTCAGCTGGGAGCACTCTGCCAGTCTCATTGGATTGTATGCTTAGAAAACTGTCAAATGTTATGTAAATGTAAAGTAGTGGTGGTGCTGTTCCTACCTGGTCATATATACTGACCCTAGGGTGTATTTCTATGTCTAGAGGCATGGAGTGGGAAGGAAGGAAGGGTGGAGAGGTGTTGGACTACCGCCTTTCCAATGCCCTTTCATCAATGGAGAAGAAAGGGAGGAACATTCAGTCTGAATGTGTTACTCAGTCTATCTCTGCTGTCATACCTCTGGGGACTGAGGGCAAGCCAAGGGTCAGATGGGCTCACCTGAGGTGTCTATCACGATGCCACCTGCTTCTCTGATGATGACGGTAGCAGCGGCCAGATCCCAGCAGTGGAGGCCAAACTGGTAATAGGCATCTGCAGCCCCTGAGGCCAGGTGGCAGAGTGCCAAGGTGGAGCTCCCGATCACTCGGACCCTGAAAGAGAGGGGAGAGCAATACACATGAGAGTGGCACCATGCACAAATTGGATTGCTCTTCAACAGTGTGCATGTTAACTTCATCCAAAATCACTCCCTCTGCTGAGCATTCCCAGTCATTAAAAATGAGCCAAAGGGCTTCTACCAACAAGCTCTAGATTCAAATCTAGAGTCCAGTGCAGTGCTGCCCAAAAGAACTTTCTGCGAAGATGGAAATATTCTGCACTAGCCACCTGTGGCTGTTGGGCACTTGAAATATGGCTACCATAACAACAGAACTTAATTTTTAACTATATTGAACTTTAACTTAAATTTAAATCAGCTCATGTGGCTAGAAGCTACAGCATAGACTTAGATGGAGGATGGGAGATGAAGAGGATTGTTGGACTCAGATTTTTTTTCCTAAGTATTTACTGGAGAAACATTTGGGAAGGCCTCTAAGCACACACAGGATAGGCTGGTTGGGTGGCTGGAGATCAGTTATGTGGCTTCTCAAAGTTGCTAAGAAAGGAACAAAGGTCCCCAGTCTGTTTCCTAACAGCTGGCTGCATGAGCTCCCACACTGAATGATGTAGTACCACGTGGCTTCCCTGGGCCTCAATACAGGCTGCATGTGTTCCTGTCACAGGATCTTTTCTCTTGATCTCCAGGGAGTCTGTAGCAAGATTGTGTTTGGCAACCTTCTCCTTGGTTCCAGGGTGTTCCAGGAACTGAAAAATCATACCCATGAGCTTTGGCGTGGAGTAACCTCTCCATGTTGCTCAGGAACAATTTCAGAGTAGCAGGGTCACGTTTGGGACCAATTTCTGTTAGAACCAAGGCCCTTGAAAGATCTGCAATAGAAAAAATGTCCCATTATCAGAAAAATCAAGTCTTGGTTCTAACTGAAGATTCAGGGTTTTCCCTGAAGTGACTTCAAATATTAGACCCTCCCTCCTTCTAGAATAAGCTTCTTTTGAGAGTGGTTTATGCTACAAAGTTTTCTGATTGTTAGATTGGAAAGTAAAGACACAGTAACAGAGAGAAAGATAATTTACACTCTATTTGATCATCATTCCTTTAAAGTCACTTTCTGATTCAGATTTCAGAGGGAGCAGGTTTTTTAATTCTCTTTTCAGAAATAGTTAGCATGAGAACTTGGAAGAGCTTGGTGTCTTATGAAAGCCACCACCATTTCATCACAAATGAAAACAAAATGGTTTCAAACTGGGACCACCCAAGGTTTGAAGGATAAAAAAACGCCTCATCAATTAAATCTGTCCTTAAAACCCATTCTTTAACTGCTGGGACCACAAAGATAGAAATGCCATTATCCCTGTAGAGAAAGCAACTTTTAGGTAATGTCTTTGGAAAGGGGAGTCCTCAGCATAAAGACCAATGCTGTAGCTGTGTGGCCTCCTTGGCACAGAGCAGTGAGGTGTTCATGCCAAGCACGGTTCCTGTGATGGGACTGGAAGACTGCCAGCACCAGGAAGCTGGCCCACAGGCATGGAGGGGCATGACTGGGCTCCCTTCCTGTGCCTGACTCACTGGTGGGGGATCACAAGTGGCTTGTCTGTGCCTGGCCATATACCTAAATGCAACCAAACTGAGTCTGTCATGTCTCTTTAGGCACTAGGTGTGTTCAAAGAATAGAATAAAGGGCACTTTATGAAGTGGAGGGAACACCCCCTCCACAAGTTATTGCACTCAATGGGCCCAATCCCATGCTGAAATCTGCAAAGTCATCTCTCACTAAGGAACCAGATGACCGTGAGAAGGCAATCTCCTCTCAGACAGAATCCGTATCCAACTTCTCCCATTTCTTAGGTCAGAGGCTCTCACTTTATACTTTGAACACTTGAAAAAACCACTTGGCTCCACATCAAAGCTACCTGCCTTTGGGAGGTCTGAATCACTTCTCATCAGGTTCTGCCCACAACAAGGGATAAGCAGGCCAGGCAGCTCTGTGATCTCCATAAACAGGGCCCAGTTAATGCTGCCAGAGGTTACCTCCTACCCCTCAGCACCCAGGCTGTAAACTGAGAGGGTATTTCCCTGGAAAAATAGTAACTTCTTTTGAAGAAAAATATATCCATAGGGACAGGTACAATAAACACTAAATACATAGTTACTGAAGCAATGGATGCTTTTTCTAAAACACCAGCATTAAAGAAACATTGATAAGAGTCTTGTTTAGGATGATTTGTTAAATTGCTAGTATTTTAAAATTTATTAGAAGAATTTTTTCATTAAGTATAATTTTGTTGGCTAGATTAAGAATCTAATTATTATGTATACTGTTTGGGGAGGAATTCTGAATTATAAGTATTTAGCTAAAAATACTCCTTTGAACAATAACATTGCAATTTGGGGAGTGTCCATTATATTTCAATTAAAAAAGAAATTAGATGGTATGCATATTATTTTCACCAGGGAAAACAAGGAAGCAGGATGGTAGATTCAGAGGAGGCCAAGGAAGAAAATGGAAGCGAAGCTGCAGTGGCCTCTTCCCAACCATACTTCTAATTCCTTTACCCAACTTCAAATCTTACATATACTTACATGTGTACATGAGCATCGCATTTTTACCATTTTTAAAATCATTGCCCAATGATATGTTTATTGATGTGAGAAAGAGAGAGAGACAACACATTGATGTGAAAGAGGATCATCAGTTGCCTCCTGAATGCACCCGACTGGGGGAGCGAAGAGATCGAACCTGCAACCTAGGTGTCTGTCCTGACAGGGGATCGAATCTGCAAACTTTTGGTGCATAGGACAATGCTCCAACTAACTGAGCTACCCTGCCAGGGCATGAACATCGTATTTAAAAAAAATTATTACAGGTTATTCTATTACTTGCTCTTATGATGCAACAATACACTGAGTATACCTTTTATCATGCTTCTGTACTTGAAATAACTAAATGCTATTCTAATCAAAAGAACTGGTTTGACCATCCCCCCAGATAACATTTTAAATTCCTGTTATTATAAACAATGTTATCTCTTTTTCTATAAAGATTTGTGCAGTCACATTGATATATTTTCAGGACAGGTTAATAGAAGTGGGATTTCTTAAAGAGTGTACATATTTCAGATTTTGATCATTAAAGAAGACACTGAAAACTTCCCCCTAGGAACTAGAAAGACAATCCATTTCCATAGGGAGATAAGCATCCACTTTTAGTTAGGTTCATAAGATGTGACTACTCTTTTAGACCAAGGCCTAGCACAAACTGTCCTTATCAGAAGGAGAGCCTAGCTGTAGGGTGAATAGAGAGGAAAGTCCCCAGGTTGTCACCCTAGACATGTAGAACCCCCATATGCAGGGCTGTTGCAGGAAGAACAGGAATTTTCAAACTGAGTGCCACTGGGCTATTTCACAAGGGAAATTAAGCAAAGTGTAGAAATAGCAATTGCTCACATCTTACTCTCTTCCAGACACTTCCTGTGTACTTTCAGTACTCCATCACATTCGCTGTTTCACTGTCCTTGTTTCCCAGCTGGGGTCACCAAGCTTAGAAAAGCGACTTGTGAGAGAACCAAGATGGCGGAGGAGTAAGTGGAGCTACACTAATCTCCTCCCAACACCACACTGGAATTACAACTTAACTGGGGAGAAATCATCCAGAAAAACCTAAAGAACATCAATTGGAGAGAAGTCTTATTATCAGGGACAGAACAGAAGAGCCAACTCATCACAATGTGACCCATAGGAAGTGCGGAGATGCAACAGGGCTGGCGGGGCTTCCACGGGTGGCAGCTGAAGGGACAGAGAAACATCTCAGCTGCTGGGGGCTCCACCTGAGAAGGGTGGAATCTAAACCCCCAACTGGGCTTCCCAACCTATAGCCACAAAGCTGGGAGTAAAACAGCACCCGGCTGTGAAAAGCAAAAAGTCACCAGGTTTAGCCTGCTTGATAGAGATACTGAGTTCTTAAGGGGACCATGCATGAAAAACAGTGCCACCCACTTACTGTGGGCTCCAGCAGAGGGAGGACACAGTGGAACAGAGACACTTAAGGAGGGTTTGGGTCAGTGGCTATAAGGGGAGAGTTGAGGGAGCAGCCCATGAGTTCAGTGCTGACCCATCCCCCATACAGCCAGCAGACCACTCTTCTCCAAAGGGCGGGAGCCTGAGGGAAAGCCACAGCCCCACCCATAGGAATTAACCTGCCCCACCCAGCACTGTCTAAACCTGACCTCTGCTCACAGGCTGACTGGATTAACAACTGAACTAATCTGCTCCGCCCAGAGGTGCTTAAACCTGACCACTGAGCACAGACTGATTGGATTAACAACCAAAGAAGAGAGACAAAGACAGTGGATCTCGGGTAGTCTTCACCTGGCTGACTAGGCCCAGACTGGGACATGAGCTGACGTCACCAAACACAGATCCAAGAAGTAAAAAAAGTGCACCTCTACACCACAGAAGGTCACACCACTGAGACAGTAAGTCAAAGCAGACCATTCCAAGAAGCAGAAACAAACACAAGTCACCTAAAATGGGGAGACAAAGAAATAAGCCATCAGCAAATGGAAAGGAGGGATCCCCAGGAAGAGTGCAAAATGAAATAGAGGCAAGCACACTATCAGACATGGAGTTCAAAATAATGATGATAGAGAAGCTCAATGAGCGCAGTGAGTTCAAAGAAAACTACAAACAACTCCAGGGGAACTCCAAAGAACTCCAGGAAAGCTACAAGGAACTTAATGAGAACTACACAGGCATCAAAAAGGACACAGACACCATCAATAAGAGCCAGGAGGAAATGAAGAATACCATTTCTGAATTGAAGAACATAGTAGAAGGAATCAAAAGCAAGCTAGAGAAAGCAGAGGAGTGGATCATTGAGCTGGAGGTCAATGTAGGAAAATATTCCCAGGCAGTGCAACAAAATGAAAAAAGACTGAAAAAGAATGAAGAGGTTTTAAGAGAGCTGCAGGACAACATGAAGCACAGTAATATCCATATCACAGGGATACCAGAAGGAGAAGAGGAGGAGCAAGGGAGAGAAAACCTCTTTGAAAAAGTAATGACAGAAAACTTCCCTAACTTGAGGAGATAAAATGTCATGCAAACTCAGGAAGCACAGAGGGTCCCAAGGAAGATGAACCCAAACAGGCCCACTCTAAAACACATCATCATTAAAATGGCAAATTTCAAAGACAAGGAGAAAATCCTAAAAGCAACAAGAGAGAAATAGCTAATAACATACTGTAGGGCTCCCATAAGATTATCAGCTGATTTCTGAACAGAAACACAACAAGCCAGAAGGGAATGGCAAAAAATATTTCAAACAATGAAAAACAAAGGTCTGCAACCAAGAATACTCTACTCAGCAGGGCTGTCATTCAAAATGGAAGGTGAAATAGTTACCCAGACAAAAGAAGTCTAAAAGAATCCATCTCCACCAAACCAGCATTGCAAAAGATGCTAAAGGGTGTGCTTTAAGAAGATGAAGATACAGAGAGACAGACAGAAACACAGGTACAAAGGTAAATGGATTAAATGCACCAATCAAAAGACATAGGGCAGCTGAATGGATAAGAACCAACTTTACCTTATAAATGCTTTAGCTTTAAAGTGATCTTGTTACTATACCCGAAGAACCCTGAAAACCAATTCATAAGAACCAATGTACCTCTATGTTCATAGCAGCGCTATTTACAATAGCCAAGTACTGGAAACAGCCTAAATGCCCATCAGTGGATGATTGGATTAAAAAACTTTGGTACATTTACACAATGGAATACTACATAGCAGAAAGAAAGAACTCCTACCCTTTGCAACAACATGGATGGAACTAGAGAGTATTATGCTTAGTGAAATAAGCCAGTCAGTGAAAAGACAAATACCATATGATCTCACCCATTATAGGACAATAATGAACAAAACAAACAAGTAAAACAGAACCAGATACATGAATACAATGAATAGACAGACCTTCAGAAGGCAGGGGGAATGGGGAGAAGGCAAAGCAGGGGAGCAGTTTTGTCAAGGAACTAGTATAGAAGAACCATGGATATGGACAAGTGAGATTGACTTTGGTCAGGGGGGAGTGGGTGGGTGGGGAAAGGGACAGAGGGGAGTAAAAAGAGGATGGATGCAATGCAACAACAATAAAATTAAATTAAAAAAAAAAAAAAGAAAGAAAAGTGACTTGCTTGAAGTTATGTAGTCCTTATGTGGTGGGGCCCAAACGTAAACTCAAGCTTGTCTGGTGATATATGAAAGAAGGGGTTTCTTTTCATTGTTTTAAATTTGTAGACAGATATCTCTGTATTCAGTACCTGTCTCTTCTTCTAGCTGCAATGTATCTATATTTTTTCACTCTGGCTAAAACATTTTTTCCAAATGAAATCAAGAACAAAGAAAAAGGAACTAACTGCTGCCACCTGCAGGCAGAATGCTTTACTGTTTTATTTTGCCCTAGAAAGGAACAAGGTAAGAATTATAAATCCAATCCCTTCTACTTAATATTCTCTTATGATTATTCCTGATTAATTATCTATTACTACTATGATTTTTGCATTTTACTGGAATTTATCCCATATTTATCATAATATTTTAGTTTTAAATCCAATGCTCATTGTATTTTTGATTTAAAATTTTCCATGTCTTCATGAGTGTGCTTGTTAGGAATATTAGGAATCACTTAACAGATACAAAGGTAATGGTTTCAAAACATTGTGAATGAAATTAAAACCACTAAATTATACACTTAAAAATGGCTACAATGGAAGTTGGAAAATAGGGAACACCCAAATACGGTGGTGTAGGCAGACACATGGCTGCCTTTTTGCACAACCACATCAAAATTACAATGAAAAATATAGAACTGTCAGAAATCAAGTGGAATGAAAGCCTGACAACTACGGAATTGAAGAAACCACAACCATCCAGAATGTTAGGAGGGGTGCAGAAATGGTCTCACACCCATTTGTGATGGATAAAAATTTGGGAGGGATATCTTGGGAACAAGGAGCCCCAGCCCTACACCAGGCCCTCCATCCCAGCATTCTAGCGCCAGGAATATAAACATCCACAACATCTAGCTGCAAAAGCCAGTGGGGATTTAGTGGAAGAAACTGCTAGAGTCCCAAACTGTTCCTCTTAAAGAACTCACACATGAACTCCCCTACTCAGGTTCCCCCTGGACTCCACCACCAGGATAGCAGCTTGAAAGGTGCCAGTGGCATACTAGGAGAAACTGAAGTGTCTGGCATCAAGGTGAACACAGGGCATTTTTAAAAAATCATCCCCTCACAGAGCCAGCAAGCTGGTACCTTATTTGAGACTCCATCAATCTGGCTAACACTGTTTGACCCTCCTTGAAGCTCCTCAGACACTCTGCCCCACCCAACTTATGGGCCCAGCTAAGCTGCTTTTTCATCCGAATGGCTGGTCTTGGCTCCTGCTTCACAACTTCCTAAATCCTCTCAAATAAGCAACACCTGCCTCAGTGAGCTCCAGGCCTGGCACTACCAGGAGACAGCTTAGATTCAGAGTTTGGCTTTACCTGAGAATTTACAAGCCCAGCTCAGGTAGCAGTCATCTCAGATTGCTTTATAGCCCAGGCTAGGTACCCCAGGTGGGAAATGACTTTGGCCTACGCCCCTTGGGAAACCTCAGGGCAGGCACACCCAGTGGACAGCTACAGGCCATGTTGGAGCACCAACACTCTACCCCTGCATAGCTGATCCTTCACAGAAGGCAGAGGGTAGTGGCCAGTGGTCACAGTCAACACTTAAAGCTGACTGGCCTATGTAATTCCATCCCATTGATCTGCCAATAGTAACCAATGCTCAACCACAATAGGAGGGTGTACTCAGCCCACACAAAGGGCATATACCTCGAGTACCCAGCTTGGTAATAGGGGAGGATGTGCCACAGGACCCTACAGGACACCTACTACATTAGGCCATGCTACCAAGACATGGAGTAAAGCAGCTCTACTTAATACATAGAAACAAACACAGGAAGACAAAATGAGGAGACAAAGAAAAATGGCCCAAATGAAAGAACAGAAGAAAATTCCTGAAAAAGAACTAAACTGAATGGCGGTAGCCAACCATTCAGAGGCAGAGTTCAAAATGCTGGTGATGAGGATGCTCAGACAACTTGTTGAATACAGCAAAAGCGTAAGGGAAGAAATGAAGGCTACACTACGTGAAATAAAGAAAAATTTACAGGGAACCAACAGTGAAGGGAGAGAAGCTGAGATTCAAATAAATGATTTGGAGCATAAGGAAGGAATAAACTTTCAATCAGAACAGAATGAAGAAACAAATTTTAAAAAACAAGGAGAGTATAAGAAGACTTTGGAACATCTCCAAAAGGGCCAACATCTGAATTATAGGGAAGCTAGAAGGCAAAGAGGAAGAGCAAAAAGTCAAAAACTTATTTGAAAATATAATGAAAGAAAACTTCCCTAATTTGGTAAAGGAAACAGACATACAAGTTCAGGAAGCACAGATAGTCCCAAACAAGTGGGACTCAAAAAGGAACACACCAAGGTACATCATAATTAAAATGCCAAACACTTTGATTCCCCAATCAGGGAACATAGTCAGGTTGCAAGCCAGGCTTCCAACTAGCTGGAGGTAGGTGAAAGGCAACCATACATTGATGTTTCTCTTCCTCTCTGCCTTTCTCTCTTCCCTCTCTCTAAAAATAATAAAATCAAAAATAAATAAAATCTTAAAAAATAAAAAATACTTTATTAAAAAACAAAAACAAAAACAAAACAAAGGCTAAAGGTAAAGAGAGAATATTAAAAGCAGCAAGAGAGAGTTACCTACAAAGGAGTTCCCGTAAGACTTCCTGCTGATTCCTCAAAAGCTTTGTGGGCTAGAAGGGACTGGCAAAAAGGATTCAAAGTGATGAAAAGCAAGGACCTACAACTAAGATTACTCTATCCAGCAAAGCTATCATTTAGAATGGAAGGGCAGAAAAAGTACTTCCCAGACAAGGTAAAGCTAAAAGAGTTCATCATCACCACGCTCTTATTATATGAAACGTTAAAGGGACTCCTTTAAGAAAAAATAATCCAAAACTATGAACAGTAAAATGACAACAAACTCACAACTACCAACAACTGAATCTAAAAACAAAAACAAGAACAAACTAAGCAAATAACCAGAATAGGAACATAATCATAGGTATGGGGATCATATGGATGGTTTTAGCAGGAAGGGGGAGATGGAGAAAAGGAACTGGGATTAAGAAGCATAACGGATAGGTACAAAATAGACAGGGGGATGTTAAGGATAGTATAGGAAATGCAGAAGCCAAAAAGCTTATATGCATGGCCCAAGGACATGAACTAAGGGTGGGTATTGCTGGAGGGATGGTGGATATTAGGTGGAGGGGGGCAAAGGGGAAAAAACTGAGACAACTATAATGGTGCAATCAACAAAATATACTTAAAATTTTTTTTAAATGGCTAACATGACAAATTTTATATTATATACTGTATATTTATCCCCACCCCCGCAAAAAAAAACCTAATAGATTTTGAAGTAGGACATCTCTGTATACTCTTTCAATAAACAGATTTTATTTAAGGTAAAAAAATGTAGTCCATGACTTCCATCCATAGTATAAGTTCCATTCGTAGTTTGAAAATGCATTTTCTAATTGAGCAAAAATACCAAGAATATCAAAGAGAAATTTTAGTTTAAAGGCAAGAGAAGCTGTGTGTACACATTTAAATATGTATGATGGAGAAAGATGCAACTGTGCTTTAAGTGTGGAAAATATCCTTTCTGGGAATTAACTGGTTTTGCTAAATGTCAAGTTCCTGAAACAATACTTGGTGGTATACCAGCATGTATTTTTATACATATATTCTAATTCTTTCAGATATCATCAACCATTACAAACTATTCATATTAAAATAAAGTTTAAATTTAAGTTAGAAACAAAAGTATTAACAATGAAGACTGGTGGATGGGGACAGAGGTCGGAGGAGTGGATATGAGGGAGAGAGTGCCTGATAGGTGTAGGGTGTTACTTTGGAGAGTGCAAATGTGCAGTACTATGAACATACTGCCACTGAATTGTTCACTTTGAAATGGTTAATTTATGTTATTTGATTTTCATCTTAAGAAATTATTTTTAAAAACAAATAGTTTGGAAAAGAAGAGTACTGCTTCTGGGGAAGACAGAATTGGAAATCCATGCAACAACCATGTAGATTTTAACCTCTCCAAACACCCTTTGATAAAAACAGACAGAACAACTAGGAGAGCAAAAAACAAAACTGCAGACATCATTTAAAGAAACCTACATTGACAAGGTATAGCCAAACCCCCAAACACAATAGGTGGAGCACACCTCTAGCAGCTGCAAGATCATGTGGCATTGTAACATCAGGAAGAGAAGAGAAGCATTGAACATATATTGAACCTGAGAACAGAAACCTCAAAATCACCAATAGCCAATTACTGGAAACTAGCTTGAGCCAATGTGAGAGGAGCTATGCACAGATCCGTTCATGGGGCCCTGGTATGGGATACGGGGTAAAGTCTAAAGGTAAGGAGCTGACTTAGCCCCAAGACCTCTTATGCCCAGGGCGTTGTAGGGCAGGTCCTGAGTAGAAATGTATGAGAGTGAATTCCAAAGTCACTAGGCAGGAATTAATAGAAGCAAAGGTAAAAAGAAGATCTAGATAACAGTGAAGGAGGGAAACAGTCAAAAACAAACAAAACCCCCTAACCTTTAAGGACAAAGCCAATTGTTTTGAATACTTCATAAAAAGCAGAAGAGGGAGCTCTTGAGATGTGAAAGTACAAAAGCTGTCTTGAGTACCACCCTCTGCCCCACCAAGTTCAGGAATATAGATTTCCAGTAGAAAAAAGGAAAAGGAAAAGAATTCCATATACAATTATCATAAGAAAAAAAGAATAAGGAGCAGGAAAACATCTCTCCAGTCAATCAAAGAATGCAGAACAATTTGCCCACAAAGCAGAAATAGCTTTATATAAAAGAAATAAAGATGATAATATTATCAATGGTAATTGAAAAATAAAATTAAAAAAATAAGACTATGAAAAGACAGCAGCATACTCAAAAGTAGGGGGATAGAAATTAGGAAATGATCAGAAAACATTTCTGATGAGAACATTAAATTAATGAAATACAGCAACCCTGCTTTCTATCTCCCACAATACCTTGCGCTCTCTCTTTCCAACTTGGGCCTGGTGTAATGGCACCCTCGAAGAAGGGCCACTCTGCCAACAACGAGGTTGTGACCAGAGAGTACACCATCAACATCCACAAGCACATCCATGGAGTGGGTTTTAAGAAACGTGCCTCTTGGGCACTGAAAGAGATCCAGAAATTTGCCATGAAGGAGATGGGAACTCCAGATGTACGCATTGACACCAGGCTCAATAAAGCCCTCTGGGCCAAAGGAATAAAGAATGTCCCATACCACATCTGGGAATGTGATGAGATGAAGATTCACCAATCAAGCTCTATATATTGGTCACCTACGTACCTGTTACCACTTTCAAAAATTTACAGTTAATGTGGATGACAACTAACTGCTATTGCCAAATAAAATTATAAAACCACAAATAAATAAACTAATGAAATACAGAATAAATAAGCCCAATGTATCATGCTTTACAAAAAATAAAGGATGACTAAAAGAAGACTAAAAAATTGATGAAAAAGATGAAAAGGATTAAAAAAAAATCAGACAAGGTAAGCAGAGAAGACCCAACATATGGGGGTGGGGGGGCACAAAAGAACCCAAATTAATTTACAAAATATTGTGTATTTATTCTTACATGTTTAAACTTCAAAGGACTCTCCATCTGATGCAATACACCTATCAAGATGTTTTTTCCACTAATCAAAACAGTTTTTGAACTAATCTATTTTGATCCCTTTTAGTGCTTCTGCTCTTTTTTGTTCCTACTATTCCACATTGGCAAAACATTTCCTTTTGAGGACTTTTTTCATCCAGAGAAACAAAAAATACTTGCTTGGGGTGACTTTGGGTGAATAGGGAGAGTGAGCCATGGGAGTCATGCCATTTTTGGTCAAAACTGCTTAACACTCAGTTCGGTATGGGCAGTGTGCTCCTAAATCACCTATCATCAAATGGGCTAACACATTGAAAGAGTCTCCAAAAAAAAATTCACTGAAGCTGAATATAGTCTCTCACAACAATGTACACTGATATGGATGGGTTCCTAGAACACTCACCTAGCGGGGAAAGACTGTATTATGAGGTCTTCCTTCCAGAAGAACATTTTTTGGGGGTGGGGGGTGTTTTCCTCATACATATAATAAGAGACCCAGAGGGCAAAAGATCAAACAAACAAATTTGGAACTGAATACTAAAAACTATAATTCAAGAAAACTCCTAAATTTTTTTTTTTAAGACTTGAAATCACACATTGAAAGGGCATATCATATACCTAGGAAAATAGACTTGGAAGAAACAATACTTTTATTAAAATTTCTGTACGCTAAAGGCAACCCCCCCCCCAAAAAAAAAAAAAAAAACAAACCTTTGAGCATTCAGGTAAAAAAACGAAAGTCCCTTACAAGGGAAAGAAAAACTGTCTGCAGACTTTTCAATAATGTGCTTATACCAAAAGATGATGGAAACAATTTAAAGTTTAATACAAGAAAATGTGAGCCATTTGTTTTACTAGCAGAAAAAATAAATTTTCAAGTATAATGGCCACTGATAAACTTATGAACATGTAAGAACTCTGGGGATATTGTTCCCATGAACCCTTCCTGAGAAATCAACTGCAGTAGTTCTCAAAGTGTGCTCCCAGAGCTTCTTTTAGGAATCTGTGAAGTTAAAGCAAATTTCCTAATAATACTAAGATAACATTTGCCTTTTTTCACTGTGTTAATATTTGCATGATGGGTAGAGAAAGCAAGGCAAGGCTTCACCTATTTTAGTAGTCATTGTAGTCTTCTCTGCTACACTTACACACTGGGGAAAAATGTCAGTTTAACTTAAGAATAATAAAGCTGTAAAAATTATTAATTGTACTAAATCTTGAACCCTAAGTATTATACATGTTTTTTGAATATTCTCTGTGATTAGAGAACTTAAACTATAGTTATTTGGGAGATCTTTTTTGAAAATGAAAAACTCTTCCCATCACTTTAATTGACAAGATTATCACTGACAGAATTCAAGCTTTCAAGTAGAAATTCGGTTTTGGGAAGACTTTTATCACAATTGTAGGCTTGATACCTTCTCAGTATCTACACATTTCTCATGAGAAGGAAGAGTGGTGATATTAATGAGTATGACTCTTTATTTATAAATTAAACATATCAACATTTGAAAGAGCTAAAAATGAACAATAAAAAAATAAAATAAAAAAAAAAGAAAGAGCTGAAAATGTCAGTGAACATATATTTTTCACATAACCAGCGCATGAGATTACAAAAGATCCATTCAAAGTAGAGGATATTCCAATGGATTGCAATGTAACTGAGTACAAAAATAACTCTCTGACATGTCATTATATTTCACATGTAATTAATGTGTGTTTGTGTGTATATGTAAAGTCAGATTTTATTCATGCACCAAAACTATATTAAATGAAGGATCCAAAATGGTGGAGGCGTAAATGGAAGCTACACTAAACTCCTTTCAGGACCAATCTAGAATTACAACTAGATTGTAGAGAAAACATCCAAATAATCAGCTGAACACTAGTGAGAGAGAGGCCTCATAACCAAAGACAGACAGAAGAAACCAATTCATCACAAGACTGGTAGGCAGTGTGGTGAGCCAGAGGGCTGTCCATAGGCAGCAGATTCCAGAGGGGTATTTCAGCAGCCAGGGGATTCCCCGCTGAAAAGTGGAGGCTCCCCAGCCTACAGCACCAGAATTGGAAGGGAACCCAGATAACACCCAGCTGTGAGAAGCTTCAGGGTTTCTTCTGCCAGGGAGAGATGGCTGGAGACACAGACAGCCTCTTAAAGGACCAACACACAATATTTCACTTGCAGCCACATAATCTGGGCTCCAACAAAAAGAGGACAAAGTGGACAAGAGACCTTTGAGGAGGGTCTAAGGCTGGTAGCTGTGGGGAGAAAACTGAAGGGAGAGCTACCAGGATCCCTAATGCTAAGTCATTCCCTATATTGCAGAAGCCATATTTCTCAGACAGAGCATCCTTCTCCAAGTATCATCAGCCTGAGGGGAAGCAATAGCCCTGCCCACGGGAATTACTCTGCTCTACCCTGTGATTATTAAACTGGGCTGTGAATTACAGCTGGATTAGATTAACATCTGATCAGTTTAATGACTGATTAATTTAACACCTAAGGCAGAAAATACAAAGAAGCAGACAAAATGGGAAGACAAAAAAAACAGACCCCAAATGAAAGAATAAGAAAATTCTCCAGAAGAACTAGATGAAAAACAGGAAAGCAATACATCAGGTAGAGCATTTTGAGTAATGATTATAAGGATACTAAACACCATAAAAAAAGACACAGAAGTCCTAAAAATGGGCCAGTCAGAAATAAATAATACACTGGAAGGAATAAACAGTAGGTTAGATGAAGCAGAGGATTGAATCAGTGTATTGGAAGACAAGGTAGAAAAAAATATCCAGGCAGAGCAGAAATAAATAAATAAATAAATTCAAAAAATGAGGAGAGCTTCAATTTTGGACAACGTGAAGTGGAACAACATCCACATCATGGAAATACCAGAAGGAGAAAAAAGAGAGCAAAGGATTGAGAACCTATGTGAAGAAATAATGACTGAAAATTCTTCCCTAATCTGGTAGAGGAAAAAGCCACACAAGTCCAAGACGCTCAGGGTCCCAAACAAGTTGGACTCAAACAGGCCTACACTGAAACATATCATAATTAAAATGTCAAGGCTTAAAGAAGAGAATCCTAAAAACCATGAGAGAAAAGCAGGTAGTTACCTACAAGGGAGCAAATTAGACTGGCATCTGATTACTCAATAAAAACATGTCAGACCACAAGGGAGTGGTGTGAAATATTCAAGGTGATGAAAAGCAAGACTTATAACTAAGGCTACTTTATCCAGCAAGACTATTATTTAAAGTTGAAGGAGAAATAAGGAGCTTCCCAGGCAAGAAAAAGCTAAAGGGGTTTGTTAACACAAAACCAGTACTGTAACAAATATTAAAAGGCTTGCTTTAAGAAGAAGAAGAAAGAAAGAAAGAACAGAGGAAAATAGTCTAACAATAAAATGGCACTACATTTGTAATTCTCAATAATCACCTTAAATGTAAAATGGCTTCAGTGCTCTGAAAGACAGAGGGTAGTTGAATGGATAAGAACACATGATCTATATACATGCTGCCTCCAAGAGACCCATTTCAGATCCAAGATACACACACACACACACACACACACACACACTAAAAGTAAAGGGATAAAGATATTTCATGCAAATGGAAAAAAAAAAAAGAGAGCTGGGGTAGCAGTACTTATATCCAACAAAATAGACTTTAAAACCAAGGCTATAGTAAGAGATAAAGAACGAAACAGCAAAATGATAAAGGGAACAATCCAAGAAGAGGATATAACCCTAGTAAAACATTTAGGCACCCGACACAGGAGTACCTAAATATATAAAGCAAGTCTTGATGGATGTAAAGGGAGAGATTGACAGAAATATAGTCATAGTCAGGATTTTAACACACCACTGACATCAATGGATAGATCTCCCAGGCAGAAAATCAACAAGGAGAGGGTGGCCTTCAACGACAAATGAGATAAAATGGATTTAATTGATGTCTTCACAGCATTTCACCCCAAAGCAACAGAATATACATACATTTCAAGTGCGCATGAAATGGTTTCTATAATAGACCACATGCTAGGACACAAAACAAGTCTCAATAAATGTAAGAAAATAAAAATCATACCAAGAATCTTCTCTGACCACAATTCTATAAAATGAGAAATCAATCACAAGAAAAACACGTAGACATGGAAACTAAATAAATGTTATTAAATAATAAATGGGTCAACAATGAGATCAATGAAGAAATCAAAAGATACCTTGAAACAAAGGAAAATGAGGACACAACAATCCTAAATCTGTGGAATACTGGGAAAACAATCCTAAGAGAGAAATTCATAGTATTACAGGTCTATCTCAAAAGTGAGAAAAAGCTCAAATAAATAATTTAACTTCACACTTATAGGAGTTTTAAAAATAGTAATAAACAAAGCTCAAAGTAAGCAGAAGGAAGGAAGAGCAGAAATAAATGAAATACTCTATAAAAACAATACAAAAAATTAATGAATCTAAGAATGGTTCTTTGAAAAGATAAACAAGATTGACAAATATTTAATCAGACTCATCAAGAAAATAAAAGACCCAAATAAATAAAATTAGAAATGAAAGAGGAGAAATAACAACTGACACTAAGAAATATAAAGGGTTATAAAAATATACTATGAACAATTATATGCCAACAAACTGGACAACCTGGTCAAAATGGATAAACTCTAAGAAACATACAATCATTCAAACTAAATCAGGAAGAATCATAGAATCTGAATAGAAAGATTACACCAAATAAAACTGTAGCATTATGAAAAAACTCCCAACAAACAAAAACCCTGGACTGGATAGCTTCACAGGTGAAATTTACCAAACATTACGAGAAGAACTAATACCTCTCCTCTACTATTTCATAAAATTCAAAAGATGAGAAGGCTCCCAAACTCATTTTATAAAGCCAGCATCATCCTAATGACAAAGCCAAATAAAGACACTACAAAGAAAGAAAATTATAGGCCAATATTCCCCATGAACATAGATGCTAAAATCTGCAACAAAATATTAGCAAACCAAATACAACAATGCATCAAAAAGATCATACACCATAATCAAATGGATTTATTCCAGGAATGCAAGGTTGGTACAATATTCGCAAATCATTAAATGTGATTCACCACATGAACAAAATGAAAGATAAAAACCAGATGATCATATCAATGGACGCAGAAGAAGCTTTTGATAAAACCCATCATCATTTATGACGAAAACTCTCAGCAAAGTGGGAATAAAGGAAATATACCTAAACATAATAAAGGCCATATATGGTAAAACCACTGCCAGCATCATACTCAATGGGCCAAAACTACAAGCTTTCCCCTTAAGATCAGGATGAAGACAGGAATGTCTGCTTTCACCTCTCTTATTTAACATAGTACTGGAAGTCCTAGCCACAGTAATCAGAAAATAAAAAGTAAAAGGCATCCAAATTAAAAAGGAAGAAGTAAACTGTCTTTATTTGTAGATGATATGATACTGTTCATAGAGAACATGAAAGGGTCCACCAAGAAACTACTAGAAATGATAAATGAAGTAGCAGGATACAGAATTAATATTGAGAAATCAGTTGAATTTTTATATGCCGTCAATGAACTAAAAAAGAAAGGGAAATTAAGAAAACAATCCCACTCACAATTGCTTCAAAAAGAATAAAATACCTAGGAATAAACCTAACCGATGATGTAAAAGACCTATATATACATGAAAAATTATAAGACACTGAAGAAAGGAATTGAAAATAATACAAGTAAGTGGAAATACATACCATGTTCATGGATAGGCAGAATTGATATCATTAAGACTGTCCATACTACCCAAAGCAATCTATAGTTCCCATGCAATTCCTATAAAAATCCCATGATGTATTTCACAGAACTAGGACAAATATTTCAAATATTTATATGGAGCCAGAATAGTCAGCAACAGCAATCCTGAGAAAGAAAAACAAAGTTGGAGGAATCACACTACCTAATATCAAACTATACAAACCCGTAGTAACTAAAACAACCTAGCACTGGCATAAAAATAGACACAAAGGTCAAAGGAACAGAATGGAAGGACCAGAAATAAACCCATACCTTTATAGCCAATTAATATTTGACAGAGGAAGGAAGCACATACAATGGGCTAAAAATAGTTTATTCAATAAATGGGGTGGGGAAAATTGGACAGATACTTGCAGAAAAACAAAACTAGATCACCCCTTACACCACATCTGACCTGGCCAGAGACCTGGCTTGCAACCTGATTATGTTCCCTGGCTGGGAAGTGAACCAGTGACCTTTGAATTCACAGGCCGGCGCCTTACCCACTGTACCACTAGCCAGAGGAAACCAGGTACTTTTAAATGTAATCACAAAATAAAATAAATTTTTATAAAAGTAATATGGATTCTAAATAAAAAATTAAGTAGAACAAAGGGATCTAAGTGATTGTCTTCAGTTGGTGACATAACCTGAAGGAACAAAGAACCACTTCAGAGACTCTAGAGCAACCTGAATCTAGACCCTAATGGGATATTTATGAAGGACAAAAACCAAAACAAAACAAAACAACACCGAAATATCCTTCCAACTATTTTCACTAATCACTTGTTAATAGCAGAGCTAGTATTATTATTCTGAAACTGGTAGGTGTGTGTTGTGGGATAAAACAAACAAGGATTTTGTGATTATTAAATTTTGGGTATCACTGTGCACTATGGATTTTCAGCATGGGGCAGAGAAGACATCCATAGAAGGTTAAGTAAAAAACTCTGTGGTAATGAGTTGACTAGAAAACACCAGTATAAACCCATGATCAATTTCATATTATAAAACAACCAATTTCCTAGCTTTGTCCACTGAAAGGTGTGGTAACAAAGCTACACCTAGGAGCTGTAATGACTCCTAAAATCCAGGCTGTGGCTCTGAAAGGCCATTTTCCATAGATAAGTGGAAATTTGAACACTCATGGATACTTAATGACTTTAGGAATCATTGTTAATTTTTGGACAGCCATGATATTGGTAATGTGGTTATGTTTTCCAAAGAAATGTCTGAATGTTTTAGAGATCTTCACTGAAACAATGGCTGGAAAAATGGTATCATGTCTGGGATTTCTATCATGGAATGGTGTGGGGGTGCTGAGAGCTGGGTAGGGGTGAGGATGAAGTAGAATTGGCCATGAGTTGGCAGTACTGGAGCTGTGTAATGGATCATATGGGTTCATTGTCCTTTAGTTATTTTTTGTTTTTGAGTTGACGACATTCCAGAAATGTGTCATATGATTTGGAAAGGAGAAGGCAAAGAAAGCACAGAAAAAAATTAGTGGTGGCCATTTCAATGGCTGTTTCCTCTAGAAATGCATCTTAATTTTAACAATGGGCAGTAATTGATATTGTGTTAAGACTCAAGTTTCTTCTTTCATAATGGCTATTACTAATCTTTCAACTTCTGGTCAAGATGGTGGCACAGGTAAATACAGTATTTGCCTCCTCCTACGACCACATCAAAATTACAACTAAACTACAGAACCATCAGCATTCAGAACCACCTGAAACCTAGCTAGAGCTGTAAAGAAGCAGCCCCATTCAATCTTATAGGAGATGTGAAATGGAACTGTCCCTCACCCACATGTGGTGAATAAAAACTGGGAGATATATTTGATTCAGAGGTCCCCATTGAGGAATGAGAGGTCCCAGCCCCATATCAGCACTCCCAGCCCAGGGTTCTAGTGCCAGGAAGAGAAGACTCCATAAGTTCTGGCTGTAAAGACCATCAAGGATTGTGACTGAATGAGACAGAGGGCCTCTGAAGTCCCAGGCAGTTCCTCTTAATGGGCCCAGGCATGGACTTACTCTGATTCACTCCCTCTGAGCTCCAGCATTGGGACAGAAGATCAAAAGGTACCTGAGACATACAGGAAGGAAATGAATTGTCTGGCATCAGGGTTCTTTCTCTGAGCCCTCTCCCTACAGAGCTGGCACACTGGCACCAGCACCATTCTGAGTCTTCACCAACCTGGCTCACACTGTTCCCTTTGCCCTGGTGATTCCCTGAGACCTCACCCCACTTAACTTTTGGGCTCACCCAAGGTTTTTCCAGTGCCTTAGCCATATGAATGGCCTCTCTTGGTTCATGCTTCAGACTTCTCCAAAAATCTCTCAAACAAGCAGTATCTGGGTCCCAGTAGCTCTTGCTAAGTGATCCCAAACCTGGCTCCAATGGCAGCTGGTCTTGATCTTTAGCTTGCTCTCTCCTGGGCACCACTAAGCCCACACAAGGAGCAGTGATCTGCAGACTGCATTGTAGCTCATACCAGGTAGCCCTGTACAGAACACAGGTGGCGGCTGACCTTGGCCTGAACCTGGTGGACAGGCCAAGTCAGTACACCTGGTGGATAGCTTCAGACAGCATCGAAGCACCACTACCTAACCACCTCTACAAGTGACACATCCAAGGGCAAATTCAGCTGGCACCAGGGCCCTGCTGAGGTAAGTCCTGCTCTGTGGGGCAGACCCCTGTGTAGCTGATTCTCCAGGGTGGCTGGTGGTCATACAGTCCTTATAGTTGACAGGCCTGGGGGTAAATCACTTCTGTTGATATGCCAAAAGCAACCAAAGCTCAAATATAACAGAAGGGTGTACTCAGCCAAAACAGTAGTAGTGCCCAGCTTGGGAGACCGTGCCACTGGACCCCACAGGACCCCTACTACATCAGGGCACTCTACCAAGCCTGGGAGTCATAGCAGCTCTTCCTAATTCATAGAAACAAACATAAGAAGACTGCCAAAAAGAGAAGATAAAAAAGTATACCTTAAATAAAAGAACAAAACTCCAGATAAAGAATTAAACAAATAAAGTCAAGTGATCTATTAAATTCAGAGTTCAAAATACTGGCTATAAGGATGTTCCATGAACTTAGTGAGAACCTCAATGGCATAAAAAAGGATCAGTCAGAAATGAAGGATACACTACTGAAATGAAGATTAATTTACAAGAAATCAACATATAGTAAATGAAGCCAAAAATCAAATAAGGAAGCAAGAAACGCCCAATCAGAACAGAATTAAAAAAGAAATGAAAATAGTGTAAGGAGCCTCTGGGACAACTTCATGTCTACCATCATTAGTATCATGGGGGTTCTGGAAGAGAGAGCAAGAAACTAAAACTTATTTGAAAAGATTATGACAGAAAACTTCCCTAACCTATTGAAGGAAATAGACCTACAAATCCAGGAAGTGTAGAGAATCCCAAACAAGATGGACCCCAAAAGGCCCACACCAAGACACATACATTTTAATTAAATGTTAAAGGTTAAAGGCAAAGAGAGAATCTTAAAAGCAGCAAGGAAAAAGAAGAGAATTACCTACAAAGGGGTTCCTATAAGAATATCAGCTGATTTCTCAACAGAAACTTTGCAGACTACAAAAGATTGGCAAGAAATATTCAATGGGATGAAAAGCAAGAACCTATAACTAAGGTTACTATAAAAGCTATCATTTAGAACAGCAAGTGACATAAAGAGCTTTCCAGACGAGAAAAAGTTAAATAAAGTTCACCACTAAACCAGTATTACAAGAAATGTTTATGGATGTTTTTTAAGAAGAAAAAAAAAGATATAAAATATAAACAATAAAATAACAACAAATACGTAACTATCAATGTTTAAATCTACAAAATGAAATAAGTGAACAAGCAGCACAGATATAGGTTCAGGGGTACAGAGAATATTTTGATGGTTGCAGATGGGAGGGGGGTTGAGTAAACAGGTGAAATAGGTGAAAGGATTAAGAGATTTCAATTGGTAGTTATGGAACAGTCATGGAAATCTAAAGTACAGCATAGTGAGAGAAACCTGGTAACACAGTAGAGAGCTGACAGTGTCCTTGAGTTCCAGACCAGGGTAGGGAGCACCAGATGTCTGCAGGTCCCTGCAAATTGGAGCGGTAAACATCTGGACTCAGGGGTGCACAGCCCAGAGGCTGCAGAGACCTACAGGAGAGCAGGTGAGACAGTTCTGAACTGGCGGGCCAGGAAGCTGAGGTTGTCTCTGGGCAGTGATGGCTCTGCCCAGAGGGGCAGCTGTGACTAGAGACAGCTTCAGGCTCCCCTGTGAATATAATTCTGAGCAATGAAGTGTGGACAGTGAGCGCAAACTTGGGGAGATTGAAGAACTGAATTCTTGCAGGAGAGGAGCTGTGTGAGAGTCGCACCCCGGAGGCTGAGTGGAAGTGCTTCCTAGGGCCAGAGGTGGAGGAGGAGAGAGCCCCTGGGAGCAACGGCCAGAGTGGTGAGAGGGCTGAAAATTGTGCCACTGTGCCACCCAGGGAGAGGGCAGCTCAGAGCCCAAGCGAGAAGGGAGGCCCAACCCCTCACATGCACACCAGCATACAGGCTCCCATGGAAACCACAGCTTGAAACTGGTGCCGGGAACTTGCTGCTGTTGCAACTGGAGCACCCACTGCAGGTGGCAAAAACCTCCTCAAAGAGCTGGAGAGGGAGGGGTAGCCATTCCCGGTGCTGTCGCTGCAGGGCTTCCCACAGAACCAGACAGCCACAGAAGGCAGAGAAAACCTCCACAAAGAGCTGCACAGGGAAGGCAAGCCATTGCCTGCAAACTACGCTGTGGGACCCCAAGGGAGCCAGGTGCTCTTTACAGACATGGGCTGCAAAAACCTCTTCAAAGAGCTGAAGAGGGAGGTCTAGCCATCACTGGAACAAAGGAAGCTGCCGGCCACCCCGACTTGAAGCCAGGCCCCCATCGCAGGCGCAGGCGAAAACTTTCTTGAGGAGCTGGAGGGGGAGGAGTAGCCATTGACACCACAAAAGCACCCTGTAGTTCTTCACACAGAACCAGCAAGAGAAGGGAGGGCCCCAAAACACTGGCAGTGCAGAAACTCTAGACTGCTGGAGGGTCAGCCTACTAGGGGCACGGCACTCAGGAATCAGCCCTGACTGGGACTGCCATAGGCCCTGCCACTCCAAGGCCCTGCAGCATGACTTCAGACTGCAGAGACTTGATCAAGAAAAAAAGACCCAGGAAATGGATCGCTGCTAATCTCAAGCACCTGAGTTACATAGAGAGCTATATGAACTATTAATTCCTAACATATCCTTTTCAAAAGTTACTTCCAACCTTCACAATTAGTGCATTTTAAGGAAACGGTTTATATCAAAGTTTATCCCAATTCCCATATTTTCACTCCTCCCTATCACTATTCATCTAACTACCCAAGATCCTGCTCCTACTCTTGTTTTAAAGTCTACTTACTCTCATGCTACAACTTATTCCCAGTTTTCAATTTAAGTATTCCTCCCCTCTGCAGCCTCTTAAAACTCTTTTTTTGTGGGTGTGCTACTAGGACTATACATTCTTTTTTTCTGCTAAAAACACATGGGTCCTGGCTCCACTTTGACCAATCAGTGTTCATTAAGTGTGGACAGGGAGGTAGATATGGCAATTCTATATATAGGCTTATACTATTCACTCGCACTTGAGGCTTTCTGATTTTCCCCCCTCCCCATTTTTATATAAGAGATAAGTCGGCTTTCTCTCTCGCATCTCCTCTATTTTTGCTACCCCTTTGCACCCTTCAAAATTATCTATACTTTAGTCAACTTAATCATTTTCCCCCTCTTATAAAAGTCTTATCACATCTACATCCCTATTAAGACTGGCTCAGTTGCAGCTGAGGGTGTGATTAAAAGTGGGGGTTACCTTGGAGGGTATGGGTATTTAGCTAGGTTCATTGGCAGTCGAAAGGGGGATTAAAGAAGAAAGCTATCTTTGAAGGTATGGTTGTTTTGCCTAGACTGGTAGTTCTCTTTTAGGAGCAGCTCAAAAACAGTGTATGAGACATGACAGAAGGGGTGTCTCTCAATCAGCCAACTGGACTGAAAAAAGCAACACATACAACAAATCCAAAATACAACTGGACAGCCCAAGTTAATGAAATAAAGGGTACCCCAAGAGCAACAACTTGAGGAAATCGAGGAAACTGCAACACTGAACTCCTCAAATCTTCTAACACAGAAGGGCATTCCACAAAGGCAAGGAATCAAAGTAGATTAATCTAAGATAAAACAAGCAATAACAGACACCCAAAATGGGGGAAAAAAGAATCAGTCCATCACCAAAAGGAAAGGAGGAATCCCCAGAAAGATCACTAAATGAAACAGAGGCAAGCAAACTATCAGATATGGAATTCAAAAGAATGATGACAGAGAAGCTCAATGAGCCCAGCCAGTTCAAAGAAAACTACAAACAACTCCAGGGGAACAACAAGGAACTTACTGAGAACTACACCAGCATTAAAAAGGACATAGAAACTATCAGCAAGAGCCAGGATGAAATGAAGAATATAATTTCTGAATTGAAGAATACTATATAAAGAATCAACAGCAAGCTAGATAAAGCAGAAGATCATATCAACAAGCTGGAGGACAACATAGAAAAATATTCCAAGACAGTGCAAAAGAATGAAAAAAGGCTGAACAAAAATGAAGAAGTTTTAAGACAGCTGCAGGACAACATGAAATGCAATAATATCCATATCATAGGGATACCAGAAGGAGAAGAGAAACAAGAAATGGAAAACCTGTTCAAAAAAGTAATGATAGAAAACTTCCCTGACATGATGAGTGAAAATATTACTCAAGTTCAGGAAGCACAGAGGGTCCCAATGAGGATGAATCCAAACAGACCCACTCCAAGACACATTATAATTAAAATGGCAAATTTCAAAGAAAGAGAGACTCCTAAAAGTATGAAGAGAGAAACAGTAAATAACATATAAGGGGGCTCCAATAAGGTTATCAAATGATAACAGAAATAATACAAGCCAGAAGAGAATGGTATTTCAAAATATTCCAAAAAATATTTCAGGTAATGAGAAACAAAAGCCTGCAACCAAGAATACTCTACCAAGCAAGGCTCTCATTCAAAAGAGCTGGAAGAAGAAATAAGGAGGTTCCCAGACAAAAGAAGACTAAAAGAATACATCTCTACCAAACCAGCATTGCAAGAAATACTAAATGGTCTGCTTTAAAAAAATGAAGAGAGAGAGAAAGAGACAGAAAAGAACACAGGTACAAAGTGGAAAAATAACAATAAGTAATAATTGATCAATAATAACCTTGAATGTAAATGGATTAAATGAGCCAATCAAAAGACATTGGGTAGCTGAATGGATAAGAAAACATGACCTACATATATGCTATCTTCAAGGGATCCACCTCAGAACAAAAGATCGACACAGAATGAAAGTGAAGGGATAGAAAAATATGTATCAAGAAAATGGACATGAAAAAACAGGATGGAGTAGCAATACTTATTTCAGACAAAACAAATTTACAATGAAGGCCATAAAGAGAGATAAAGAAGGACATTTCACAATACTTAAAGGAACAAGAAAAATATAACTCTGGTAAACATATATGCACCCAATGTAGGAGCTCTGAAATATATAAGGAAAATCTTGGAGGACTTCGAGAAGGATATACACAGCAACACACTAAGAGTAGGGGATTTTAATATCCCATTATCAACAATGGACAGATCTTCCAAGCAAAAAGACACCAAGGATATTGTGGCATTGAACAACACTCTAGAGGAAATGGACCTAACTGATATATACAGAACCTTTCACCCCAAACAAGCAAAATACACATTCTTTTCAAATGCACATGGAACACTCTCAAAGACAGACCACATGGTTGGTCACAAGACAAGCCTCCACAAATACAGGAATACTGAAACCATACCAAGCATCTTCTCAGATCACAATGCTTGAAACTAGAAACCAATCTCAAAGGGAAAAAACCAAAAACACTCTAACTCATGGAGACTGAATAACATGTTTTTAAGTAAGGAATGGGTTAACAATGAGATCAAAGATGAAATCAAAAAGTTTCTGGAAACAAATGACAATGAATACGCAACAGCCCCAAACTTACAGGACACAGCAAAGGCAGTCCTCAGAGGGAAATTCATAGCAATATAGGCCTACCTAAAAAGGTCAGAAGCTTATACAAACAACCTAACCATAAAGCTGCAAGAACTAGAGGAGCAACAACAAACAAAGCCCAGGGCAAGTAAAAGGAAGGAAATCATCAAGATCAGAGCAGAATTAAATAACTTAGAGACTCAAACTACAATTTGAAGAATCAACAAGTCCAGGAGCTGGTTCTTTGAAAAAATAAACAAAATTGACAAACCTTTAACCAGACTCATCAAGAAAAAGGGAGAGAGGACCCATATAAACAAAATCAGAAACAACAGAGGAGAAATCACAACTGATACCTCAGAAATACAAAGGATTGTAAGAAATTACTACAAACAAGTATATGACAAAAAATATGACAACTTGGGTGAAATAGACACATTTCTGGAAATGTATAATGTACCAAAACTGAATCCAGAAGAAGAAGCAGAAAGCCTGAACAGGCCCAATAACAACTAGCAAAATTGAAGAAGTAATCCAAAATCTCCCAAAGCACAAAAGCCCCAGACCAGATGGACACACAGGTGAATTCTACAAAACATTTAGAGAAGAACTAACTCCTATCCTTCTCAACCTATACCAAAAAATCCAGGAAGAGGGAACACTCCCAAACTCTTTTTATGAGGTCAATATTATTCTAATTCCAAAACCAGGACAAGACACAACTAAGAAAGAAAACTACAGTCCAATATCTCTGATGAACATAGATGCTAAGATTCTCAACAAAATATTGCCAACTGGATCCAGCAATAGATCATACACCATGATCAAGTGGGTTTCATCCCAGGGATGACAGAATGGTACAACACTGGCAAATCAATAAATGTAATACACCACATCAACAAAACGAAAGACAAAAACTATATGATCATATCAATAGATGCTGAAAAAGCACTTGATAAAGTGCATCAACTGTTTATGATAAAAACATTCAGTAAAATGGAAATAGAGGGAGCATACCTCAACATAGTAAAGGCCATGTATGAGAAACCTGAAGCCAATGTCATACTCAATAGACAAAAATTAAAACCTTTTCCCCTAAGATCAGAACAAGACAAGGCTGTCCATTTTCTCCACTTCTGCTCAACGTCATTTTGAAAGTTCTAGCCATAGCTATCACAGAAGAAAAAGGAATCAAAGGTATCCAAATTGGAAAGGAGGAAGTCAAACTGTCATTATTTGCAGATGATATGGTAGTGTACATACAAAATCTGATAGACGCCACCAAAAACTAACTTGATTTAATAAGCAAATTTAGCAAAATAGCTGGATATAAAATCAATATTCAAGAATCAAAAGCATTTTTGTATATCAATATTAAACATCAGAGATAGAAGCTAGAAAACAAATCCCATTTACCATAGCAACAAGAAAAATAAAGTACTTAGGAATCAACTTAACTAAGGAGGTAAAACACCTGTACTTAGAAAACTACACAACACTGAAGGAAGAAGTTAAGGAAAATACAAATAAATGGAAGCATACACCATGTTCATGGATGGGAAGAATTAACATCATTAAAATGTCCACATACCCAAAGCAATCTATAGATTCAATGCAATCCCAGTTAAAATACCAATGACATACTTCAGAGAGAGAAAAAATACTTCAAAAATTTATATGGGGCCAAAACTCCCATGAAAAGTCATAGCAATCTTGAGAAAGAAGAACAAGGTAGAAGAGAATCACAGTACCAGACATCAAACTATAATACAAGGCTACTATAATCAAAGCAGTCTTGTACTGGCATAAGAATAGACATATAGATCAATGGAACAGAATAGAGAGACCAGAAATAAACCCAGGACTCTATGGTCAATTAATACGCAACAAAGGGAGAAGGAACATAAAATGGAGTAAAAGCAGTCTCTTCAACAAGTTGTGTTGGGAGAACTGGACCACAACATGCAAAAACATAAAACTAGACCTCCAACTTACACCATATACCAGAATAAGCTCAAGATAGATAAAGGACTTAAACATAAACAGTGCCATCATAAAGGTCCTGGAGAAAAATTACAGGCTGTAAAATTTTAGATATCCTATGCAGAAATATGTTTACTGATACTTCTCCAAGGGCAAAGGAAATAAAAGAAAAAATAAACAAATGGGACTATATCAAACTGAAAAGTTTCTGTTCAGCTAAAGAAAACACCAGCAAAATTCAAAGGGAAACAACTGGATGGGAAAATATATTTGCCAATGATACCTCAGACAAGGGTTTGATCTCCAAAATATATAAAGAACTAAAGAAACTCAACACCAGGGAGACAGACAGCCCAATTAAAAAATTGGCAAAGGACCTGAACAGACAACTCACTGAGGAAGACATACAATGGGCCCAAAGGCATATGAAAGAATGCTCAACATCGCTAGTCATCAGAGAGATGAAAATTAAAACCACAATGAGATACCACCTCACACCTATCAGAATGGCAATCATCAACCAATCAACAAACAACAAGTGTTGATGAGGATGTGGGGCAAAGGGAACCCTGGTTCACTATTGATGGGAATGCAGACTGGTGCAGCCACTATAGAAAAACAGTATAGAGATTCCTTAAAAAACTAAAAATGGAACTGCCTATTGATCCAGCAATTCCACTACTAGGACCATACCCCAAGAACCCCGAACCACCAATTCATAAAAACCTATGTACCTCTATGTTCATAGCAGCGCTATTTACAATAGCCAAGTGCTGGAAACAGCCTAAGTGCCCCTCAGTGGATGATTGGATCAATAAACCTTGGTACATTTACACAATAGAATATTATACATCAGAAAGAAAGAAGGAACTCCTACCCTTTGCAACAACATGGATGGAACTGGAAAGTGTTAAGCTTAATGAAATTAGCCAGTCAGTGAAAGAGAAATACTTTATAATCTCACCCATTACAGGACAATAATGAACAAAACAAACAAGGAAAACAGAACCAGATACATGAATACAATGAATAGACTTTCAGTGGGCAGAGGGCAGTGGGGAGGAGGAAGGAGGGGACAAAGAAGGTGATCTGTTTAGTCAAGGAACTAGCATGGAAGAACCATGGACATGGACAACAAGTGGGATTGACTTTGTGGGGGAGTGGGTGGGGAAAAAGACAGAGGGGAGGAAAAAGGAGATGGATGTAATATAACAACAATAAAATTAAATTATAAAAATAAAGAAATTCCCAGCCAGGGCACATAACCAGGTTGCAAGCCAGGTCTCCAGCCAGGTCTGTAGCTGGAGGCAGGTGAAAGGCAACCATACATTGATGTCTCTATCCCTCACTGCCTCTCTCCTTCCCCCTTTCTCTGAAAATAATAAATAAAATCTTAAAAAAGAAAAAAAAAAAAAAGAAATAAAAACAAATACAGCATAGTGAATATAGTCAATAATATTCTATTAACTATGGTGTCAGATGGGTACAAGATTTACTGGGTAAGTTATATAATGTCTAATCAGTGGTGTGCGCACCTGAAAGTTAAGTTATATAATGTCTAATCATTGATATGGATACCTGAAACTACTATAATGTTTTATGTCTACTTTGATTGAAAAATTAAAAATGATTGAAAAAGATAATGACTCATTTTTGGGTACCATGTGACAGGGACTTTGCTGAGTGCTTTCTGTATATAATTTTATTTAACCCTCAAAGTTTTTATCATCATCACTTTACATATGAAGACTGAAGTTTGGATAGGTTAACTGACAAGTCATGGCATTAGAAAGTGGTAGAATCAGGATTTGAAACTAGGTATATTCAATGCCTAAAGAGTGTGCTGATAGAGTCCACTCCATAACTTCCCACAGAAATCTAGTCACCCATTATATAGAAAATGACCAGGTTAAAATATTCACTGGACTTTGTACGTCAGAAATTTAAAAATAAATAAATAAGTAAAAATTACAGCCCAGGCAAGTGTGGCTGAGTTGGTTAGTGTTGTCCCATAAACCAAAAGGTCACAGGTTCAATTCTCAGTCAAGGCACATACTTGAGTTGCAGGGTTGATCCCCAAATTGAGACATGTATGAAAAGGCCACCAATCAATGTTTCCCTCTCACTAGGTATCACCCTCCTTGTGTCCCTTTTTCTTCAAAAAGTAATGAAAAAATTACCTTGGTGAGGATAAAAAAATTTTTTTTAAATAACAAAAGAATTTTAGGACATGTATGTAGTCAAGGAGAGTTTATAACAGTTATAACAGTGAGCAATGAATACTCTGGGATGGGAGGGCCTACAATGGGTCAAATCCAGTGCCCATGAAGGAGGGGTGAGCCAGTACAAGGAGAGCGGTCCCAGAGCTCCAGCAAGGACATGAAGTTCTAATGCACTAATAAGCAATGCAGGCAGCTGTCAGAGTTGAGTGTATGAAGAGAGTTGAGTGTTACAACTGGGCTAAATATAGAGTAAAGTTCACGCAAGTGTGTTAATAACATGCTTTCTCACTACCAAGTTACATAATTCAGCTTGACTGGTTGCCTCTTGGCATGTGTGGCTGTAGTTCATCCCACTTTTTACATAGCCAAACAAAACACTTCTGGAAAGGGAGAAATGGGATAGCGCTGGGACTCAAGTGGTAACTGGTTAGCGTGTCCTGCTGCTCCCACCTTAGTCTGAAGCCTCTCATGACCATCTTCCCTTCTCCTCATCCTGGGTATGCTCCTGACTCTCATGGGCCTCCTAGGGAATCTCCTCAGACTCTCCAAGGCAGTCTTGCCCCGACATTTATATGACAGGTCACCTCCCTAACAGACAGCTTTTCATGGCGTCATAACACTGCAAGGAGGAATCTGTGCCACAGCAAACAAGCAAGTACCTCCTGCTGTACCTAGATCAATCAATGCCTTTGGTATTATAGAAACTCAAATATAAGAAAGTAACTGGAGGCACAGTGGAAAAGGCACCAGCCTGCAAACCCAAAGGTCACTGGTTTGATTCCCAACCAGGGCACATAACCAGGTTGCAAGCCAGGTCTCCAGCCAGATCATAGCTGGAGACAGGTGAAAGGCAGCCATACACTGATGTCTCTCTCCCTCTCTACCCCTCTCTCTAAAAATAATAAATAAAAATCTTGGGGAAAAAAAAAAAGGTAACAATACACAGCTCCTGGATGCTGCTGCTCTCACCAGGTCGTCATGGAGCACAGCTGGAGAGCCTTACTTCCTCAATAGATGAGAGGCAGCTGGAGGGCAGGGCATACCTTAGTCCTCTCACTACCTCTGAAGCCATCTAAGCACATAGGTGTCATCCAAGAAAGAAGACTATTCGTAAATACAGCCAATGGAGAAAGGGCATTAGGAAATAAATTTTTAAAAGAGAAGCTGGAAATGGGTAGAGGGGAGGCAATAAAGAAGGCAGAGGAGCTCAGAGAAGTGTTGATACCACAAGCCAAAGACATCATAGGTAAATGAGACAACTGCGGGGTGGGGAATCTTATGATATCCTGCAGCAGAAACACACAAGTGAGAAGTTAGCAGGAATGCCCAAACATGGACATTAGGGGACTTTTAAACTCTTCTCCTAATCCACCTGGTCCTAGTATCAGTCTTTTCTCTTTACTTGTCTTGCAACTTTCTGCCCCTAACAGTATCTGTCCTAAAAATGCTAAAATATCACCAGTTTAATCAGTGAGAGAGAAAGAACAAGGAGTGAACCACCTAAACCAGTACATTTTTATTGTTACATAGTTATGTGTAGATTAAGTATATCACAGTCCCTTTATAAGAACTACTAGATGCCCTTGAGGCTCTGCTTTAGGAACAATGATGACAATGGAAAACCTATGCTGAGTGAAAACATCACTTATGTACACAACTTCTCACAGAACCTGAATGAAGCCAGCAATAGTTAGTCCACATCAAGGAAGCCACAGCCTGCACCTGGGTGATATCACCCAGGTGACATGATGACTGACATTCACTTGAACACTGAGGCCACAGCATGCTTCTTCTGACTCTGCCTGTGGCATTGGACTGCTAGACATCAAATAAGAACTAACGACTGGATTTATTTCAACATTAAAGATGAAAGATGTGAGTAAAAAATAGAATGAATTTATTTAGAACTCTTGGCCACATTCACAAAAACATCAACTGGCTCAAATTCCAGTTCATCAGGAACAAGGTGTTGCTAAAAAGAGATTGAACTCTCAGCAGATTTTCACCACCATCTCACAGAATGGTGATTTTTGGCATTTTCCATTGACATTTCTCAATCTGAAGTGAACTGCGACAAGGCACGTGAAGCCTACCTGTTTCCCTGGACACCTGCAGCCGCTGGCCATTGCAGAAGGCGCCCTGACCCCTCCGGCCCGTATACAACCGCTCCTCTGTGCAGTGGTAAATCACTCCAAATTCAAGCTGGGGGGTGAGGGTGGGGGCAGGACAGAAAAAAAGTGCCGTACACTTAATGAATACAGAAAACAACACAGTAATTCAAAGGTGAAGGTGTTCTAAGGTATACAATGACAATGTGATAAGAAATACTCTACAAAAGAGAATTTAGCCCTGGCTGGCATGGCTCAGTGGATGGAAAGCCAGCCTGAGGACCAAAGGGTCATTGGTTTGATTCCCAGTCAGGGCACATGCCTGGGTTGCTGACTGGGTCCCCAGTTAGGGGTGAGTGAAGGCAACTACACATTGATGTTTCTCTCCCTCTTTTTCTCCCTCACTTCTCCTCTCTAAAAATAAATAAATCTAAAAACATATAAATTATTTTAAAAAACAAGCAACAATAACAAAAAAACAAAAACCAAAACCCAAAGAACATTTAAAAAATAAAAGGAACTTTAAAATATCAGCATCTAGATTTAAAACTAGAGCTAGGCATAAAAGCAAGATTTTTAAAAAATGTATTTATTTTTTTTTAATTTATTTATTATTTTTAGAGAGAGGGGTATAGAGAGGCAGAGGGGGAGAGAGACATCCATGTATGGTTGCCTTTCACCTGCCTCCAGCCACGGACCTGGCTGGAGACCTGGCTTGCAACCTAGTTATGTGCCCTGGCTGGGGAATCGAACCAGTGACCTTTGGGTTTGCAGGCTGATCTGTGAAGAATGAAGGATGTATCTGCAATGCCAGCAGAATCATGGACCCCAAGAGCAGTCCCAGGAGGACAGCTATGGCCACCAAGAGCGCTTACCCCTGAGTAGGCGTGTGCTCGCCAGCAGCAGTGCTGCCATAAATCAGTGACCAGGCATGGGCCATAGTCCAGGACGGTAAAAGAAAAAGAGATTATGGAAAAATGCTACTTGTTTCCATATGTTTTGTTCCTTTCCTTGATTGACTTCTCACTGTTCAAGGCTAACAAGGGCAAGTGTGCCTGGTCTGGGGGTCAGTTAAGTATTCATCTCCTTGGGAAACAGAGACCCAGGCCAAATGCCTCAGGAAAGTATCAGCTGGCCCAGGAGGAGCTTGGCCACTGTGGGAAGGACTCCCCAGCCTACTGGGGAGGATGGTTCAGCCAGTATTTTCCAAGGGCCTATAGCCTTCCAGCAATGCCTAACCCACTCCATTACCCTGGCTTTAAAGGGCTTCCCAAATCTAGGTCAGTCAGAATTAGGCTGGACTCAGGGAGCCTATCACCCCTGGGGTCAGCAGGTGGCCCTGAGGCCTTGAGGGAGGGGTGGGATGCTCCCTTTGACCAGGGGCCTCCTCTGAAAGCCCAGACCACCAGTGCAGTCACATATACCAGACCCATCAGAGTGTGGCCTCGCCAGTCTGTGGCACTTGGCCCCTCCCTCCGTTCCTGACACTGTGGTCAAGAGCATCGCCCCCAGGTGAGTGCTCAACCAGCCACTCAGTTCAACAAAATTTAATAGAGAAACAAATGAGTAATTAATGCCTTACCCAGATTGCAATATTAAAAATCTTATGTATTTCTAACAAGGTATAAACGTCTCTTAAATGTCCATGCTAGGGAATCTATGATGACACTGAGGATTAAGATAAATAACTACAATGAAATTAAGGCTTTTCTAAGTGTTATTGCTTAAACTGACTAACAAAGTTTAAGCCTTGATCCCATGCCTTTGCTGCAGGGCCTCTGATTTGCTTCTTCCAAGGGTGTATGGGAACCCTGAGATAGCCACATTCTCACACTAATAGCTACAGGAAGATAAAGACGAATTAATAGAATATTGGGATTAAAAATGTCCTCCAAAAATAGGAGTTCTTTTTGTGCGTAACTAAATCACACGCCCCAGGGGTCAGGTGGAAAGGAACTTGGATAATTTGCTCTGAACTTCCCCTTTCACAGTCATTTCAGAAAAAGAGCACGGTGGAAGCAAGGGCCGACCACACAGCCCAAGTCTACACACCCCAAACCGATTCACTTCTGTTTACTTTCTCAGATTTGAAAAACACATGCTTGGATTTACTAGTCATAATTCAGCCACATGACAAAGACAGCAAAACAGGAGTGCAAAGGTTGAAACCAAAAAGGAAGATGACTAAATGAAACATGAACTGGCACCCTGGGGACCAAGGGCCCCACCCACCACATACCTCTTGGTTCACAGCAAATCCAATGCTTACTGCCACGGTTGGAAATCTGCAAAGGAAAACAGAATTGGTTTACACTCTGAAACATAAATGGCCTCTTGCAATCCTCTTGCATGCACTTAGGAGCCTCTGTGTGGCTATGCAGCACCATCACTCATGGCACAGAAGGGGCTTTCCATAGTGTGGGTGGGTTTGTTTTTTAAAAATTACTTCCCACAATTTCACTAACTGCTTCCAAGACAAACAGGCTTAGCTGACCATGTTGTAAGACAATTGACCTTGAAAGAAAGCAGTATTCTGAAAGTCATGTAAAAGATGTAATTCAACAATGACCAACTGCCCAATTGAGAGGCACTTACAATAATCAACTTTCTGGTTCTCAGAGACCTAAAGGGACAGCAAAACCTCCAAAAAGGCCAAGCTCATGTTCCTGGTGAAGCGAGGGGGCCCTCCACCAGGAGGTGGTATCACAGGCCCCAGGTCACAGCCTCCACCCACCCAGAGGTTGGGTCTGAGGGTCAACAGCCCTCTTCACCCACCTCTCAGGTGAGCACCCAGGCAACCAACAGCACGCATGAGCCACAGTGGTCAAAGGCTAGTTGTGACGTCAGTTTGCCTGTGGTTTTCTTTTCTGATTTTGTTGCTGCTGTTCTGTGTTTTTGAAATAATCTTTCCTTTAACTGAAGATCATCACAGTCTAACAAGTAGGAATAAGGAAAGGCTGGGTACTGTTAACCTGCAGGAGAACTACGAAACCAGTCATACATGGATCTGAGCCCTGACTCTGAGGTGGCAGCTGTGTGACACTATCATCATTAGTGGCTGGCTCACTAAGCTAGTGCACTGTAAGCCAGGCTCAGATATAGTTCTGACTCTTAGAGGAGCTTCCTCCCACTGGCTTTAGTCCCAACACTGCCACGGCTGGACACAGGGACACCCAGGTCCTATCTGCGTTGCAATGGCCAAACACTTCCGTATGTCTTTAGGCCATGAAAATCACCACAGTTGTGGCCCCTGATGGTGTTCTGAAACTGTAAGGGTCAGCCCCACAGCTTGTTTTCCAACTGATGCTCTTCTTCATGTTGCTTCCTCAGCTTCATGTTCTCCTTGGCCCTGCGGCCAATGGACATGTGGCCATCACCACACCAAAGGGCTCAGTTGACTGCATCCCCACCAGCACACTAGAATAGCAAACAAGATGGAAATAGCAGGCACCCCACCGGGCAAACACTCCTATGAGGGGAAGCCTGTGATTCCACATGAATTCCCTAGGTGAATTCATTATAGTTCAAGTTATAGTTTGGTGACACTGTGGCTGATACCAGATGGCACTATTTAATTGCCACCTGAGAGGGCATGACTAACTGAATTCTTAAGATTAACTATATTTAGATAATGTAGATGATGATTAATATGCTACATTAAAATTAGTTTACATACTTGTATTTATAAACATACTATTTGCAGAAACACATAAGGGGACAGTAGCTAGAGCAAGGACCTGATCATCTAGCTATGCTCATACTTTCTCACTTTAAGTGAGGAAATTGAGTGCTTCCTTGTCATCTATGGCAGGGGTTCCCTAAGTATGGTCCAGGAATACAATCCACAAGCTGTCCCAATCTACTGAAAGGGGACCTGGGGATGAGCCAGAAACCTGTGCCAGCTATCCAGGGGTTCCATGCATGTTTCCATGGGAGACCCAGCCTCTATGGAGGCCACATTGCTTTCACTGCCCTCGGTCCTGGACAAGTGCGTATAGCTCCAAAACCTGGCATATTGGTCAGAACTTCTGGGACCACCTCCTTGTCACCTCCCTGGGCTCTATAGCTCACTTCTTTTTCCTTACCTCCAATGGCCCCTCTGACTTCTCTACAACCTTTTGCTCTTTGGCTGCATTAATCCAGTCAAATTAATCCTGACTAGCTTCTAATGGGTTCCTCATCCTGTCTCACAGTGACATGAAGTTTGCTTTCACTTTGAAGGTGGCTCTGGAATGTCATCCTTCATGTGCCCCTGTCCACACCTCATGCTCTGGCAAGTGCTGGGCTGCACAGGCTTCTTTCTAACCCTGCTTGCTTCTCCAGGGATCCTTCTTAACTCAACCCAACACAAAGGCAATGGTTTTTAAACAAGTGGAGATTTCCTCCATGTTCTGAGAGTTTCTCCTAAGTGGAAAACCTTATTTTTAAAATATCAAGACTTACCCTGGCTGGTGGCACAGTGGATAAGGCGCTGGTGTGTGAACCCAAAGGTCGCTGGTTCGATTGCCAGCCAGGGTACATGACCAGGTTGCAAGCCAGGTCTCCAGCCAGGTCTGTAGCTGGGGGCAGGTGAAAGGCAACCATACATTGATGTTTCTCTCCCTCTCTACCTCTCTCCCTTCCCCTCTCTCTAAAAATAATAAACAAAATATTTTAAAAAAGAAAAAAAGTATCAAGACTTGATCACCTTTGTAATGAGACTATAAACCTATTAGAGGTTTGCTTACATATTCCTGCCTCCAAAAATGCTACTTCAGGAAAGACAAAGTCTTAGAGAAAAGGACAGTTTAGGCACTAGAACAGGGTGACCTGTGCTTATGCTCACCTGTGCACGAAGTTGCAGGTACCATCAATGGGGTCGACAATCCAGGTGGGGCTGGGGGTGAGTATGCACTTGGCTCCTGCAGCTGCAGCCTCTTCTGCAATGAACCTGTGATGGGCAGGAGCTCAGCCTAAGAAAATGCATCAAGCACTCAAGACAAAGTGCTTCAACTTGCTTCCAGTTCCATCATCAACCAAGCAGACACAGTAAAGAGATTTTGTTGTATTTCTCCAGGTCCGACAGAAGCAGTCTGTAATAGACCATCTATCTAGCTGCTAGTCTTCTGACTCAGCAGAATTTAGAAAATGCAAAGTGACACCTTGATGTAGGAGTTCTGGGGAAGCATGAGGGAGGTGTGAATGAGCCAGGTAATAATGAAATACAAGAATGAAGAACCTGGGAAACAGATCTTTTAAAGCAATGTTAACTCTGTTTAAATTTAGTCTGGAGGAGAGAAGGCCGAAGACACATGAGAAGGAAGAGCATGAGGAACACCAGCCTCAGAGCAGAGCCCAAGAACTGATTCTCTCGCTAGTGGTACTGTAGTAGTGGTATCTGGGGAAGACAGCCTTGCTGATCCTGAGGGGTTAATTGCCACTTACAGCTGATACCTCCCAGGTCTCTACCCAGCCTGTCCTCCCCTGAACTACAGAAAAGGAGACAAGCATATCCCTGCCCACCAGCTCCCACCATATGGACTCAATGGAAGCTGACAATTCTCCACAGAGGCCTTCTCCACTCTGGCCTCTGGCCCAGGAACCTGGGGTAGGCTGCCCCATAGGGTCCTCCTGCTCTCCGGGAGCCCAAGGGAGAGGAGAAAACAGGAGAGTGAAGTTAGGATTATTCCACTATCCCTCCCTTTTTAGGGTCCCTCACTCACCATCCCTGGCAGTCCCCACAGGAGCATCCCAGCCTGCACACCACCCTGCACCAGGTGCAGCAGGCCCCATCTCTGGTTCATTCTTTGTAATTAGTCCTCTGTGGTTCAAGCCTCCTGAACCACACTCAATGGAGTGGGTCATCTACATCCTATTGGGAACTTGAACAAAACAACCAACATCTCAAATCTGCCTGCACAAAAGAGTGCTTCGTGGCTGTCCTTAGCCATGTCTGTCTCAGCAAAGGTTCTACCAAGGACCCAGTTCTTCCTTCCTGTCCTTCTCTATTCTCCAACCATCTGCACAGGCTCAGCACAGCACAGTGAGGGTCACTCAGTCACGGGTCAGTGTATCATAGCCACCATCCACAAGCTGAGGTCCCATAAAGCTAGCCACTGCTTATATCTCTGGAGCTGTTCTCAGGAGGTAAGAGCACACTCTATCTAAATCAGAAAAAACAGTACTTGGCACACAATAGACAATGCTTGGTATGTGTTCCCAACTGTTACAGAACCATGTTCACCAAAGGTGGGGCCCCTGCCCTGCACTGTCATGTTACCATAGCCTGGTTCATGGTAGGTATCAAGCAAACTTTTGTTTTATGTACAAATACAAGGCTGTGCTGAGAGGTTTCCCATTAGAATCTCATGAAATGTCTATGTTTTAACTAAGATGGAAATACTGAGTGACAAGAAATGCTTCATGTCCTACTGCTAGCATCTGGTGTACTGTCAGTCATGGTCATCAGCTGCTTGGTCCTTAATGTTGAAGGCTAAGAGGTCAGAGCACTAGGTGGGATACCACTCCCAGCCTCAAGGTGCTCCTGGAAATCACTTTTCCCAGAGGAACCATGTGTCCTAAGATCCGTCATTAATGGATTTGCAGATGAGATTAACATTGATCATTAATAAAAAGACTAAGATGGAAACCTCTGTAACTGCTCTAGCCAACCCAATAGCCACTAGCTACCTGTGGCTACTTAAATTTAAATAACATTTAAAAAAATTACAAAGTCAGTTCCTTAGTCTCCCTAGTCACATTTTTTTTTTTCTTTTAATTTTATTGTTGTTGTATTACATCCATCCCTTTTTTTCTCCCCTCTGTCCCCCTCCCCACCCACCCTTTCCCCCCAAAGTCAATCCCACCTGTTGTCCATGTCCATGGTTCCTTTATACTAGGTTCTTGTCTAAGCTGCTCCCCTTCTTTGCCTCTGCCTCCCCCCTCCCTCCCTAGTCACATTTTGAGTGCTCACAAGTTACATGGGCTCAAGGCTATCACAGAGGACAGTTGCAGGCAGAGTACTTCTGCCTTCACAGCAGTTCTGTGGGTCAGGATGTCCTGACTACAGAGTTGTGAAATGAGGGCAAGTACCTTGAATTCTCATATCACTTCTCAGTCAATTACAGTGCTGCTGTATGCACTGTTAATTTACTACTCCCCAACAATTCTTGGGCCACCGTTTCCTTTACACAAGATTATGAAATTCATGCTCTATGTATATGCACACACAGTCACCTAGCCCCCTCATCTTCCAGGTAAATTGCTTTGCAATGTATCAGGGTAGATGATGAGTGCACAGATTATCATATTCAGGTTGGCGCTGCCACCTTCTCCTCTCCGTGGTCTCATGGAGAAACCCACACAGGAATAGGCAAAGCACTGAGGCTGGGGAGCTCTGACGGAGACACCTGAGAAATGTATGCCCTGAAAAATGAGCTTGTGCAGGAAAGCTTGGGTGATCACCATCTGCCCCCAGAAGCTTACAATCTAGAGTGTGACCAGAGACAGTGGATGCCAGTTCCCTGCTTTTGTCTGCTGGGAAGTGCTTCCCTACGATCACCTCCCTCCATGGGCTGTTGGATCCTTTGGAACACATAATCCAGGCAGGCAAGTCCAGGATGGAAGAAACAGCATGATGAAGGATAAGAAGTCAGAGGAGCCACATTGAGCAGGGTGAGGCCAGGCAGTGATGCCAAAATTCCAGACTGTAGCAGAAACATGCACAGGTGATGTGCACAAAGAATCGCTGCACTTAGCTGATGATTAAACATGGATATAGCTACGCCTGTTTCTTTGGCCAGAGTCTTAAGGAACTGAACCAGTTTTCAATGTCTTCTCCTGCAGCTACATGATTCTTCTCTGAAATGGCTTATGAATATGTTCTTAACGAAAAGGGTCCACACCCTTTTCAAAACACTTGGACCAAGCACCAAAGCTTAAATTGGGCACACATTCAATAAAGCAGTAAGAATACATTACTAAGGTCAATATGGGAAGGGAAATGACTCACGTGAAGAGATCAGTTTCCAGGAAACTGAGGAAGAATGTGGAATTACTTTCTTTTTTGAAATTAAACGTGATTTTAAGTGGGAAGCTGGTAGCTATCAAAGTTAAAGAAATGGCTGGGGTCTCCTGGAAGGAGGGAGAGTCTCCTGCGAGACTGATCTAATGAGAGTATCAGACAGTATGGTAGGCAACACAAGGGCCATTCACTCGGCAAACTGATAGGGCTTCTTGAGACCCTCAAGGCCAAGGGGTCTTGTTAGTTCATTAGCAAAAAGTGTGGGATGCCATCTCTGGGGTTCACCAGGCGGCTTGTTTGCAGCAGCTTGTTTTCTCCTGTTAACACAGCTTTTGCCCTGCACAGCATTCTGACAGTAGTAACTCAAAGTGCCCTTATTGAGCCCTGAACTTTTTCTATAGTTGGTTACTCATGCCCAAGAGTTCTCCTCCTCTTTACCCAGTAGCCCAAGTGAAAGGAGAAGAAAGGTGCATTGGTCACCTTCCTACCTGCTCCATGCCTGTGGGTGGCATTCTGGGACACAACCTCCTAGAAGCTAACAAGGGTGGGGACCATGTCCACTGCTGAGGCACCAAAAATACCCCATTGGTATGTGGGGTGGGATGTAGAGGTTTTATTCACTTAAACCTGATTGTCCTTGTGTGGGAAGCCATTACCATGGAATGGGTGAGAATATTCTTCAGCTCTCCACAGAGGGAATGGGGACATCAACTTGGACAAATGAAAGGGAGAAAAGAAAAAGTGAGAATTTACCAAGAGCACTAGAACATCTACATAAAATTTGCAACACAAATAGAAAGAAAAAATTCATGTGACTAAATTTGAGAAGCTAAAGGGCTCTGTTAGACTAACTAATGTATAAGAGGAAAACAGCAAATGAGATATAGTTCAAAGATTGGTGACAAATTAGAATGATACATTCTGCTACATAATTTAAATAGTCATTACTGATGGCCAAGTGCATCTGGGGCTTTTCTTCCTGGCTAGTGTTTCCTCTGTGACAAGGCCAGGCCACCAGGGAGCCAATTAATGTTACTCAGCCTCATCTTCTCAGGCTACAGTCCTTCCCAGTACCTCAGCTGCCTTGGACATGTTCACCCTGTACAAAACACAGTGGGGACATGAAGTAAAAGTGTCTAGCTGTCAGTGACTGGGAGCATATTTGCTCCAAGTTCCGGACTGTGCTGAGCATACTGCTGGTCACAGGAGTCACCAACATGGACAGACCCTGTCCCACCCAAGGAGGCCGAGCCCACAACAAGAGCAGGTGACTGCTGATACTAAGCAGCTCAAGCTGCTGTCCTTTGCCTGCATCAACCCAGACAAAACGGACAAGGACAGGTGTATATATACATATGGTTCAGTGATGATAGTATTTTCAAAGTTGTAAAACTTAGATCTAAATCAAAATCAACTGAGAACAGGTTTAGAATCCAACATGGACAGGCCTGGATGGAACTCTCAAACTTGACCTACCTACTAGTCTGCTTGCTGCCATTACCCCTGCATGTCGGTGCCAATGTGAAAGGCAACCTTCTGTTAACATATTGTTTAAGGGATATACTGCAATACTGTGAATGCAGAGAAATTATAATATACTATTTTATTTTATGAAATGAATGTAATTTCCCCCCCATCTCGATCTAGAACATAATTAAATGCCAAAAATTCTGGTACTTTTAAATCTTAGTCATTGGCAAAAACCAAACTTGACCATAGATATATTGACAAATGATTTCGTCTAATTTGAATTTTCTAGGCAAACTAGCAGATAAAAGGAACAGCAACATCCAGCCTTCAGCTATGCTCCAGCACTGCCCTCAGAGCAAAGAAAGAGCCATGAGCTGACCACAGCCCAGCATGTCTTTGCCTGGGTGATATGAGCCTGTGGACTGCAGTTGGGGAACTACTTCCCTAAACCACTGACTCCAGGTGTGTGTATACGCACTGCTCCTCACCCCTCCCCACCAGGGCTTTCTCAGAAATGGAGACTTGGCATTAACCAGTTGGAGATGCTCCCAGATGAGCCTAGACCAGTGTACCTCCCCTAGGGTATTCGCACAAGGAAGTGCAAACACCCTAGGGGAGGTATACTGGTCTAGGTAGATGGTTTTCCAAAGGCACTTTGAAGCCCGACGGTCCTTTGGTGACTGTGAGGCTGCCCAGCAGAGGCGGGAGAAGCTGCATTCACACATATAATACACTGACTGGCCTTTACTGTGTGATACACAGCAATATTTACATTCACCTTGTGAAAATGGAATCCACACCCCATCCTGACATAATGGTGAATCCAAACCACTAGCAACTGCTGCCAACACATATAACAGGGCATGTAATTTCAGAATTTGGTTTAAGTACTGTAATCTGACTGAAAACCCCCAGAACCCTGATATGACATTCTACCTAGTCTGCAGTGACCTCAAGGTCTTTACCAGGACCCCACATAGCCAACCCAGCTCTTATTTCTGTCATAGCCCATGGAAAGAGGTGATGGTAGGGAAGCACTTCCCAGCAGACAAAAGCAGGGAATTGGCATCCACTGTCTCTGGTCACACTCTAGACTGTAAGCTTCTGGGGGCAGATGGTGTTCACCCAAGCTTTCCTGTAAAAGCTGTCATTTTTCAGGGCATACATTTCTCAGGTGTCTCCGTCAGAGCTCCCCAGCCTCAGTGCTTTGGCTGTTCCTGTGTGGGTTTCTCTATGAGACCAACCTCACTGAAATCTCAGGAACCAAAATAGTTCCTCAACTAGAAACAGGGCTTGGTTGCTATAGCTCTTTTCTCTCTCAAAGAATAAAAGCAAACTACATGATTCTTTTGATGCTGTCATTTAATTTAGACTTTAAAAAGTTAAAAAATTACAGGTCCTGGCTGGTGGCTCAGTGGATAGGCGCTGGCCTGCAAACCCAATGTGCCAAGTTGTGGGTTCCATCTCCGGTCAGGGCACATACAAGAAGCAACCAATGAATGCATAAATAAGTGGAACAGCAAATCAATGTTCCTCTCTCTCTGTCTCTCTCTCCCCCTTTCTCTATCTCTATAAAATCAATACTCAAATACAAAGGCTATCAACAAAAGAAAATAAATACAACCCATTGGCACAGAGATCTGAAGGAAGATGTGGTGACCCTGAAATAACTGAAGCAGCCAGAAGGAAACAGCATGAAAAAAGTAAGTAAGTTTGAACACCACCTTGTCCTTTCCTCCAATTAATCCTCCAGAAATATGCATAGTACATAGCAGAGGGGAGCCAAGCTCTTCCCTTGGGCGAGTGTTGTAGCAAGTGAAGCCTCTTCAATATTTGTAAGGTAAGGTAGTGACATGAGGGTTATGAAGACAGTAATAAAAAGAATGAAAATGAGAGTGCTTGTTTACCATGCAATCAAAATGCCAGGGCACAGAGGGTGAGGCTTCCTGCTAAGGTCTGCCCCCACTGGATAGCAGTACAGCCCCCCTGAGTCAGACCCTGGCCGTCTTTACGAATGCAGCACATTTCCCAAGGGACACACCTACCTGTGTGTAGGAAACCTCTTCTGCAGCTCAGAAATAATTAAATCTTCCACAAGGTGATCCGTTTCTGTCACAAGATCTGCAGCTGATGTTTTTGTTGAGACATGCTTTTCCTCAGAAAGGGCTTTTCTGATGATCTGGAAGAGAAGTCCAGGAGGGCAGGTCAAACTGGCAAGCACCCTCTTGCCCCAGACAAAGGCAAAGTGCTGACTGCTCAGCACCAGGGAGAGGCAGGGGGCCTGGAGGCCACTTACTTCTACCATCTCTAACAGGCCTGCTTAATGTTACACCTAAGCCTTTTTATTTGGGTTTCCAGTGAGAGTTAAATACCTGGTATTCTTTTTATAAGAATGACAGACTCACTTGTTGAAGTTATTTTGTTCTACCTGTGTCTCAATTTTTCTTTGAAAAACAAAAACAAAAACAAAACAAAAACCAATGTTTTTGAAGAACATGAAAATTCATCCAATGTAAGATGATGTAACATACCTTTGACACATAGGGTCCCATGAATTTGAATTTATGAGATTTCAGTGTAAAAACTTATTTTTCCCTAATTCACTTTACTAATCAAATGAAATGGAATATGCCCTTGCACCCAGATTACAAATAGTTCTGGCTGAGAAGCCTAGGAAAGCTAAAATGTACTTGAAAAACACAAAGATGTACTCTCCCTGATGCTCTGAATCAGGGCATCACTGACCATCCAAGGGATACTCACACACCAGCTAGCTTTGGTGCCTAGAGGCCTCCCTGAGCCCTCAGGGCTGAGCTCACAGGCAAGCTCTGATGATGTGTGGGCTGCCAGCACATCCTGTCTAAACCTACTCCAGCTAAATATAGGGCCCAGGGGAAGGCACCTGACCTTTAGTACTTCTTGCCCAGCCTAATCTGTTCTGTGACCCAAACAGGATATCAAGTAGAGTGATTAATCACTCATAGGATGCTTCAGAGAGGTCCACTCTAGTTTGTAAAATCAAAACCACCCCTACTCCAGCTCAGGCCTTTCTTGTAATTTGTGTCACTTCTTACCATGATGACAATGTTAGAACACCTAGAAGGGACATTAGACCTTTCCTCCAAAACTGAACATGACCCCAAGATCTTGCATTTCTTTCCAAAGCACCTCAATCACTCAGCTCCCCAGACCTGACATCTTTTGCCCATTGTGACACTTACTCTCCTTCCTTAAGTTAACATTTCCTGAGTACCTTTTTCATGTCCAGCTTGCGTTATGTACTAATGAAGATGAAGAGGAGGACGGGGGCAGATTCACCTAGAAGTGTGCAGAGAGCAGGAGATGTTCACATAGAATTTTAAAGGAGAACCAGGAGAACCTTCTAGATATCGAGCAGTCCCTCCTTCTCATATTTCTCACAGTAGTCTGCCATCTTAGTACTGGCCCAAATACTGAGCCTAGACAGGTTTTGTATGGGTTTTTTCCATTTTAGTTGCAAAGGTAACACATACAAATTATAAAAAGTTTGAAGTATAACATATTTTGTAAGTAATATGAAAGGCAAAGCATTTAGTAGTCCCACATTAACCAAAGACAGTCCCATACATATTTGTGTGTCAGCCCCTTAGAGGCCTTCCTGTTTCTTCTGTTTGTAATATCCTGCTCATTTGCTGTTAGGTTGATCTCCTTAAAACACCAAGCTGCACAGAGGACATTTCCACTCAATAAATATCCATTGATTTTTTATAAATATCAAACTCTTCAAATCTATCTCATATAGAACCTGCCCCATCCTCCAGGAATCCCTAAACTTTGAGCTAGTCCAGACTTCCTGTTCATAGATCATTTGGCGGTGAGCTTTTATCTTGAATGGCAATTCAGTGGTGTGTGTGTGAGGGGGAGAGTATATGTGGTGTGTGTGTTTTTTATGTGTATGTGTGAGGGGTATATGGTGTAGTGTATGCGGGCAGTTATGTGGCATGTAGGAGAGATTATGTGGTGTGTATGTGGTGTGTGTATATGTATGTGTGTATAGTTTATGTGTTTTTGAGGCTGGTGTATTATGATTTGTGTACATGCAGATATGTATACATATAGTTAAGAGGGGAGAGAGAAATACACCCTAACCAAAGGACATGACATCAGAGTTTCTCAAATATTAATGTGCACGAATCCTTTGATGTCTTGTTGAAGTGAGGATTGTGGTTGAATAGGTATGGGTTTTGGGGACTGAGATTTGCATTTCTGACTGTAGCAACACTGTTGCTGGGGGCCACACTTGAGTAGCACGGACTGGAGGAGGCTCTGAAGTGAGGAAGCATCCTCAGCAGGTTGGGATTTTCTGGGACTGCACCTGAGTCCTGGAGCCTCCACTTGGAAAGGACACAAGCTTCATTTTCACTCACCCTATCCCCACATGTGGGTGTTTATTGGCGGTAAGAATTCATACAATTCAAAATCATGATTCCAGCCCTCCACCAGGAGGTTACTATGTAGAAGCTGGATTGATGATTTTTAAACATACATCAACTTTTATCATGTTAATGATAGAACTACCCAATGGCTTCTCATCACTCTTAGAACAAAGTCCCAGATCCCACATGGTGAGGCCCTCACCACCCGCCAATCTCGCCTCCCAAAGACCACCTGTATGCTTGCTCTCCTTCTGCCATTTAGGTTTTCTGTGCCATTCCAACCAAATTTGTTTCTGTCCCAGTGACTTTGTGTTTTCTGGTTCTTCTGTGTGGAACTTCTTGCTATCTGAAATCATCTTGCTTGTTTCATGGTAAATGGAATGACTCTCCCACTGGCACATTATCTCAGGGAGAGCAGAGTTCACTCTGTTTTGTTCCCTGCCACACCCTAGCAACTACTGTACCTGGCACAGGACAGGTTCACAAAATTCTTTGAATCATGAATGAAATACACACCAGACTGCTTGAATAGATTTTGTACCACTTTATCCAATTGGACCACTTGTGTTTGTGTGAAGAGTAACCATCTTGGTCTTTCATTTTTCATTTCATTGTGATCTTTTAGGTTGTCCTGTTAAAAAGTCCTATTGTGCTTAAAGCCTGCCATCTTCCAGCCGCCACATGCTAGTCTTCCTCCTGGAGTCAGCCCAAATCTCCTTATGGCACTCAAGTCCATTCTCCACAACACAGCCAGAACAGTTTGCTAAAACTCAGACCTTAATATGGCTCTTCCCAGCATAAAGCACTTCAAGGCTCCCCACTACTCCACGATAAAGTTAAAACCTCAGTGAAAGTGGCATGCAATGGCATTTCAGAGTTGGCATTATATTAGGCAATTTGGCTTCAAATAGACAGTTTCCCCTTCTTCCTTTTAGCAACATAAGCCCCAAGTTTAGCAAGGAAGGCATGAAGCCACCTCAACAGCGTGCACCTCTGCCTTTCGTGCTGGTGGGTGTAGCTTATTACCAACTTCTGTGCAAGAGGATGTGAATGAAAACGATGGTGCAATTCTGAGTCACATCTTTAAATGGCCACTCTTTGCACCCTGGCTGGTGTGTGTCAGTGGACTGAGCACTGGCCTGAGAACCAAAGGGTCACTGGTTTGATTCCCAGTCAGGGCAAATGCCTGGGTTTCAGGCCAGGTCCCCATTTGGGGACACATAAGAGGCAACTACACATTGATGTTTTCCTCCCTCTCTTCCTCCCTCCCTTCCCCTCTCTCTAAAAATAAATCTTAATAAAACAAAATAAAATCTAACTTTAAAAAAAGAAAAAGGCCACTGTTTGCACATCACTCCTCTTGTTCTTTTCCCCTTTGCCACCAGGTGTGAAGTGGATGTGGTATTGAGAAGCCAGCTTTGGTCACATGGAAAAACAACACCTACTTAGAGCAAAAAACGAAAAAGAAACCTGCCTCCTGAGTGATTTTGTGAGGCAGAGGCCCTGCTCCCCAAACCTTTAATTGGACTGCTACGGGAAAGAGAAGGAAATCTGCCTTGCTTCTGTCATTGGGCCCTGTGAGGAAAGCCAAACCATCAAGGTAACAAACACAGTTCTCACCTAAGCTTTGCCTTCCCATCTTCCCTTACCTATTCTCCTCACCGCATTACTGTTATGCTTCAGCTAAATTGCTTCATTTACCCAAAGGTCTCCTTCCAACAAGAATTGCCAGCCTTCCTCTGGCCCATGTGTATTCGCTTCCTTTGTGACTCAGTTCAAATGTCACCTTCTCTAGGTAGAGTCCCCAACTTCTTTTGGCAGAGCAGAGCATCCACCCTTTCAGTGTGTTCTGAGGGCATTTATGCAAACCATGTAACTGGCCCCTTGGGATTCCATGGCAATCCATGCCAGGTTAAGAACCTTGGTCTGTTTGTCTCTGTATCTACCTCCCACAGGATGTTTCGCAGCCTATACAGGGGCCGCCATACAGTCGGCCTCTGTAAACATCTGCTGAATGAATCAAGATTTCTTGGCTACTGCACACTGAGCTTATAAGGTCACTAAAGTCTGGAAGACTTCTTAGCAAGTGCTCTTATGAAATCAGATCTAACTTTACTGGTATTTTCGCATTTAGTCTTCCAGATCCAAAATATACAACTTTACTATGTTGAGGAGATGCATACTCAGGAGAGTGTATGGCAGTTTAGGGACTGTCTGATGACATCTGGGCAATCTTTCCAGACGAACCAAGCTCCTAGTTACAAATCATACAAAGAAGGGCAGTTTCATGGATTGAGAAGGAGCATGTTGTATCATGTTCCCTTTCTAAGTATTTCTTTTCTGACTTTATTGGTATTATGGTTGTGCTATGGTCATTGTGTTGTGGCATGTGTCCCAGGGAAGGCCACAGGCTTAAATGTTCCGTGCACGCATAGGAGTGGGGCAGTCCACGCTGCTGTGGTCAGCTCTCTCATCTGCTGTTGCTCCTTCAGCCCTGGCTCATTATCCACTCATCCAGTTACACACCCAGATATTTAGATTGCATTTCTGAATTATTTTCCTAAAGTACACTGCCCTTCTCACATTGCCTACCATCACTTGCCTGTATTATTATAACAGCCTCCAAACACCCATTATTGCTCCTCAGAAGTGCTGCCCACCCTGTGCAGAGTGGCTTCTCTGAAAAGCAGATCTTTCTCCTGACACTCACCACGGCTTGTTGGCTCACCAAGAGGCTAGAGGGCCTGTGTCTGCTGTGAGGTCCTCCACACCCAGCCCTGGTAACAGTTGGCCCCATGACACCCTGAGCCCTGTCCTCCTTGCCGTGCTCAAGTACCCTCTGGTGTTCTTCTTCTCAACCGTTATGTTTTTGGACATGATGTTCTTTGAGCCTGAAATGGCTGTCCTGGATACCACCTGCCCATTTTCCTTGAGGACTCCACTCAAGCCTATCTCCTCAGGAAGCCATCTGTGTAGCCCTCTACCCACCCACCTGAATGGGGCCCCTTCTCTTGGGTCAGTGCACATCTCAGTTACTGCATAGATACTGGTGTTTCATCACTGTCAGGCATGGGTCTATCTCTTCCACTAGACAGTTAAGCTTCCTGTGGGCAAGAGCTCTGTATTTCACCTTCATAGCTCTAGACCACCTTTTCCTACAGATTCTATTTCCCCTCTTTGGCCCCAGGCCCATTAGGGCAATATGTATTGTAATGAGACTTTACCAAACTTACCTAGTAGATTTCCACACATGAGAACACTACAAAAATTGTTTCCTTTCAGTCACAATGAGTTAATGGCAGCAAGCCAATTTTAAAAAACTGACTCCAAACTATATACAGATCCAATACAAACCCTATCAAAATTCCAATGCCATTTTCCGCCAAAATGGAAAAAACACTTCTGAAATTTGCATGAAATCTCTAAGAAACCATAAATAGCCACAGCAATCTTGAGAAAGAAGAGCAAAGCTGGAGGCATCACACTCCCTGATTTCAAACTATATTACAAAGCTTTCATAATTAAAACATGGTATTGGCTTCAAAAAAGACATACAGATCAATGGAACAGAAAAAAAAGCCAAGAAATAAACCTACACATTATGGTCAATTAATTTATCACAAAAGGACCGAAGAATATACAACCGGGAAGGATAGTCTGTTCAATAAATGGCGTTGGAAAAAGTAGATAGATACGTACAAAAGAGAAAAGCTGGATCACTACTTTACACCCTACACAAAAATTAACTCTAAATTGATGAAAGACTTGAACTTAAGACCTAAGACCACAAAACTCCTAAAAGAAAACATAGGTGGTAAGCTCCTTGACATAGGTCTTGGAGATGGTTTTTTAATATGACAGACATCAAAGGCAAAGTAACAAGAGCAAAAAATCAGTAAGTGGGACTATATCAAACTAAAAAGCTTCTGCATAGCAAAGCAAACCATCAACAAAATGAAAAGGCAACCTACTAAATGGAAGAAAATAACTGCAAATCATATATACCTGATTAAGAGGCTAATATCCAAAATATATAAAGAACTCTTACAACTCAACAGCAAAAAAACAAAACAACCTAATTAATAAATGAGCAGATCTGAATAGACATTTTCCAAAGACATATGGATTGCCAACAAGTATATGAAAAGGTGCTCAACATCACTAATGCAGATCAAAATCACACTGAGGTATTTTACCATTTCAAACCTGTTAGAATGGCTATCACCAATAAGATGAGAAATACATGTTAGTGAAGATTTGGAAAAAAGGAAACTCTTCGGCACCATTGGTGAAAATGTAAACGGATAAAATTACTATGAAAAACAGTATGGAGATTCCTCAAAAAATTAAAAATGATCCAGCAATTCCATATAAAAAATAAAACTCTAATTCAAAAAGATATTTGCACCCCATTTTCAATGCAACATTATATACAATAGCCAAGAAAGATATGGAAGCAACCTAAGTGTCCATCAATGAATGAAGAAACTGATTAAATAAATAAATATCCCCAAACTCACAGACACAGGGATCATTTTGATGGTTGTAAGAGGCAGGGGTGAGGAGGATGGAAGAAGGGTGGGAGAAATGGGTGAACTGATTTTTTAAAAAGTAAATTAAAAAAACAAACAAACAAAAAAAACAGCGTACCTAAGGCTCTAGAGCCAAACTGCTGAGTTTAAAAACAATAACTAATAATAATAATAAATATTTTAAAACTTGGGAACTTTATAGTCCTTCATGAAGAAAATGCAAATGAAGATTTCCCTATCTAGAATGTAATTTTTATTTCCACTGACTTCGAAACATCAATAGTAGATAAATCTACATCTGACTTCAAACTCCACTTGGGAGACCTTGGGGGGATCACTGAGCTTCTCAGACCCTTAGTTTCCAAGCAGTAATAACAGGAGTATCTAAGGCATTGGATTGTTGTATGAATGAAATTAGGAATTGTACATAACAGACTTAGTACACAAAAGAACTTATTTATATACATGTGTATGTATATATATGTATATATGATTTATTATGTATACACACGCACACATACAGACCTGGCTGGAGACCTGGCTTGCAACCTGGGCATGTGCCCTGACTGGGAATCAAACCAGCGACCTTTGGGTTCGCAGGCCGGCACCTTATCCACTGTGCCACCAGCTAGGGTCAGTCTTAGATTTTAAACATTCTCATTAGGCCAGCAATAAGTTAGTGTATGCTGTATTTTAACTAACATTTATATGCTACTCTAACTATGCATGCACTTCATAGACTTCCTGACTTGGGTCTCTCCCTCCAAATAACATTCTGTTAATGTTTAATATATAATACATGGCCGTTAGTCACTGAAGCCTGAAATTCATATCTAAAAGAGGACAAAGTCAGCTCCAGCATTAAAAGGCATCATTCACAGATATGTCCAAATGCCTCTTTCTTGTTCGTATACCAGCCTAGCTCTGTACGACTGTCTCTGAGTCTGCCAAACAACCATCATCCGTTACTATGGAGCAACTTGTGTACCCCAAACCCATAGGGAAGCATGCCCAAAGAACACTGCCAGAAATGGGGTTTCCAATAGGCAATGTGTCTTTCCTTTGCACGTTAGAAAAATGTCACTACCAGAGAGAGAGGTACGGTCCTGATGACACTGGCACATTTCAGATTCTAGACTTATTTGAACATGAATGTGATGTGATGGTTAATTTTATATGTCAAACAGATGGCCTTGGGGTACCCAGATATTTCATCAAACATCATTCTGGGTGTTTCTGTAAGGGTGTTTTTAGATGGAAACATTTTAATCAGTAGTAAAACAGACTGTTCTTCATAATGTGGGTGGGCATCACTCAACTGTTTGAAGGTCTGAATAGAAGAAAGAGACAGACTCTACTCTGAATAAAAGAATTCTCCAGCAGAGTTACTTTAAACTTCATACGCAACATAAAATGTTGCTGCCTACACCTTCCAACTGGGACAATGGCTCTCCTGGGGTCTCCAGGCTACTAGCCCACACTACAGATTGGGCTTACCAGTCTTCAAATGGTTGGTTCTCTGGAGAACCCTGACTAACACATTACCCCGCAATGAAACCTATATAGTAAATTGGATACCTGGGTAAACAGGCTATCACGTGGCACAGTGGTCAAAAGTTCACATTTGTTAATACATCACAAAGGACTGTAAAACCTTAATCGTGGGAAAGAGAAGGAGCAGCTGGTTAAAACAGAAGTGGGCCAAGGACACCAGATTCTCCTAGGCTCACATGCTAGTAAGTCTCCAATGTAATTCACCTCCCTCTTCAGCTTCATGGCTAGGTTTCCTCCAACTTGCCATCCCTGCTTTCAAACTACCATCACCTCTCAGCCCACTCTCTTCGCTTGCACCCTAGCACTCCTTTGAACCAGTCCAGCTGGGCACCCAACCACTTCCCAGGCCAAATTCAGGGGACACCCTTCACCCACATCTCAGCTGCATTCTGGCTGTCATCTAACCCTCTTGGCCAAGGCCTCTGAGACCACCATCCTCCTTTGGTGCATCTCCCTCAGACCATTTTTTGTTTACAAGAACTCAGGCTGGACCCCACCCTTAAGCATTGTGCTCCCCAGAGGTTCAGCCTGCTCCGTCACTACCACATCTGCACTCCAGCTTGCTGAGGGCTTTATCCTAGGCACTGTTCTAAGCAGCTTATGCACACCATTTACTTAGTCCTCACAGTAACTCTGAGGTAATAATAACTATTCTTGTTAAAGGTAAGAAAACTGAGACACAAATAAATTAGGAAAATTGCCAAGTAAATGCAGGAAAAGAGACTCCAATGCAGGTACTCCAAATCTTCCATCATTGAATGGAACCTACTCTCCTAGGCTGTGCCTATCACAACTGATGACTGCCAAATCCCTCTCTGGTGCTGTTTCCTCTAAAGCAATGAAATCCACCCAGTTTTCCAAGCAAGAAACCCAGAAATTCTTTACTGCTATGTCTCCTTCAATTTATAATTTATCACCCAGTCCACCCAACATGCAGTTAATCATCAAAATTCACCTTTGTCAGTCTTGAGTATGACACTCACCTGCAACTCTGCACTGAGGGCTTCCTCATCATATCCCCCAAATTCTCCCACCCAGTGGATGACTCTCCTCTTCTCCCTTCAGGCTCAGCCCCAATGCAGTTCATGGGTTCCACCTTCACTTTCACTCCTTGCAGTGCCAATCTTCTTTGCCTTGACTCCCTTCCCTTCCCCTCTACCTTCCCCAAGTCTCTCACCTAACTTCTACAGGTGTCTCCTGGTTTTCCTTTTAAGGATCACCCTCACCACAGTCATCCAGACTTAGGCCTGTCCAGGGGCAGCCTGTGAAGTGGGCTGCAATGTTCACTCTGCTCCACGCAAAATATACCGCCCAGCTGGCCAAGGCACTGCTCTGGCCCGACAGTAGACACGTGATTTTGAGACTGGCTTAGCTACAAGGACATACACTTTTCTTTTTTCATCTCCTTGGGAGAAAGATGTGAGCCAGGCCAGCCTTAGGTTCTGGCCCCTGAGGCCAAGAGATAGGGAGGAGGAGCCTGGACTCAAAACTACCTTTTTTCTCCCCTAAACCTCAGATCCTCGGGAGCTGAGCTCCGCCACCCAGGCCCCTACTCCTAGTGCTGGGGGTAGACAAGGCCTAGAACCCACTAGCCACATTTCCACTCGTTGGTTAGTCTTGCCCCAACCCCAAAGACAGAACTCTCCACTACTCAGTGCTTCATTGGGGCTGGCAAGTAAACATCTCAGTAAATACTCACAGAGGCCGATTCACTTCCACGAGGGGTGACACCAGCCTTTCCTTCTATCCATTTAGTGAGATGCAGGGGAAATTTCACTGACTTAGTCCTGTACCAAGGGCTGCAGGTACAAATGCCTCTGAAAAAAAAGCGCTCCTCATTTTTCTCACACAGCTTTTGCTAGCAAAGTGGGCATAAGAAACATGCTCCTTTCCTTATGACCATGGATAAGGAAAATGATGGTGGGCCTTGCACACAGGGTCAGGGAGTACTGGGCTCTGGACACTTGGACCCAAAAAGGGGCAGCTGCTACTCTGCGCCTGCCAACTGTTTTTCCACAGGAATTCTGTCTTGGCTGAGGTTTTAAATGTTGGAGAAAGTTTTGCAATTGTCTATGCAGGCTGACCTCCACCCAATGGAGCTAAGCAAAAACTGGAGGCCTGGACTTGCAGCATGGAGCACAGAGTGGGGTCATGATGGGGCAGGGGATTGAAGAAGAGGAAATGGTGAAATCACCTGCCTTATTCCTTCCTTTAGAAAGAGGCACATTCAGCCCAGGCAGGAGAGCAGAGCTCTTTTCTGAAAAAATGGACAACCCAACACCTCCACACTGGGACTCTCCCAGAGGGAAAAACATAAATTTGACCTGCAATCATCCCACAGCTGAGCCCATGGGTGGACAAGCCTATTCTCTCCTGTCCCGGATCTGGCCTTAAAAATCATCACAGGCCAGTGGCTCTCAAATTGGAATCTCCACCCTTAATCTCTCCCCTGAACTCTGGTTCCAAATTCAACACCACTTAGATTAATCCATGGGCAATTCAAGCTTAACTTGCTTAAAACATAACATTAGACTTCCACCTCCAAACCTGTTCCTCCTGCAGTTTTGCCATCTCAGGAAACAGTAAATTCATTCAACCAGTTTTTCAAGCCTGAACCATGGAAGGCATGCTTGCCTCTTCTTTCTCTCACACTGACTTGATTCCAACAGCAAACTTGAACCTTAGCCTTCAAAATACATCTGTTTTTACTACCTTCTTCACCACCCAGTCACACCCACCCTCATGTCTCATCTGGACTATTTTAGCAGCTTCCTTTCAGGTATCTGATTCTGGTCCCCATGTCATAGGCTCTACACAGGATTCTGCCCAAACCTCACATCACACTCAGAGTAAAGGCTAAAGTTCTTTCCATAGTTACTCTGTAAATATTTGTTGAGTGAATAAATACATTTCTAGTCAGTATTTTAGTACCACCATTTTTAAAAACAGAATATCCAGGAGGGCAATAAACACATTCATACAAAGACATTTAAAAGTTCATATGAAACATGCAAATTAAAACCATAATAAAATACTACCTCAAATCCATCAGAATGGTTAAAATGAAAAGATGGACAATATCAAGTGTTGTCTAGGATGTGGAGCAATAGGAACCCTCGCTCACTCCTGGCAGAAATGTAGCTTGGTACACCCATTTTATTTCATTTCTTTCAAGAGTATCAGAAGATTTTTATTATCAATGGACTGGCCATAAAATTATAAACTGTCATGTTTAGCTTTAAATTACTTTTTTTTTTTTTTTTTTTTTTACTGTCAATATACTTAACTACAAAACAACTTTAAAAGATATGGGTCTCAAATGGGGAATATACAGCTATCTGTCCAGAAAGTATCCAGCCATATAGGAACAAATACATTTATTAAATATACACAATACTAGAGACATTGAACATAGGACAATGACTAGAACAGTAAAGTCATCATTGTTCTCTCTCTCTCTCTCTCTCACACACACACACACACACACACACATTCCAGCCCACTTTCCTTGGTTACATCGATGTTGCACTAGCAATGGTTGGACTTTTTCCAGACAGGCCTAGTATATCAGGAGGTTAGTAAAAACATTCTAAAAAATACATATCTGTGGAAAAGATTTCAAATGAACGCAGTTTCAATATTTTTAGTGGATTTAAATTATATCCATTCTGGAACTAGTAACAGCATTCTTTCATGGCTGCTCCCTATAAGATATTGTACTGGAAAGCTGTAAATAAAGAAAGTATTTATTAAAATATGTATCATTTTTCTAGTTGGTGTGTTCATTCAGAGATTTCCTTATACAGTTCTTTAATTCATCTGGTAACTGCAGAGATGAAGATGTTGGAACATCACAGTCCTCTCTGGAATCATGTCTTTTTGGTGGTTGTTGTTTTTTTTTTCCAAATAAATGCAGAAAATCTTTAGGATTCTTAAGATGGTTCATCAGCACATAGAATTAATCTTGGGCATCTGGCAGGTCCATTTTATTAACTGCCTGGAGTGCAGGTTTTGTCTTATTTCCTTTTTGTACAACTCGGACTCCTTACTAAGAAGTATTGTAGTGTCAAAGGCAGTTCTATATTGAGTTTGGGAAGAAAGCTGAAATCCAGAAACATCCACTTGTTTGAAATCTTTACATATAAACTGTCAAGTTTAGGTTTTAAGGTTTTAAATGCATAATCTACAATCACAGGTTTTGCATGAGAAAGCTGACTTAGCAGAAAGGATTTTTCAGCATTTGGGAATCCCACTATGCCTACATAAGCTATAAGTTTTAAATCAAGGTAATTACTCATTTCTGGCCTTTTAATGGTAAGAAATTGGCCGCCAAAATCTCCTTTAGCTACCAAAATTGTCTTTCTCATCATTAGCTTCCCCAATAATTTTACTATTTCCATCAGTTATTTTAATACCCACAGCTACAGGAATTTCAGTCTTTTCCTATTTCCCCATTCTCCAGCCACAAACTGTATTTGAGGATATTTGTCTGTGAGTTGTTTTAACACACTGTTGACCAGTCACAAAACTGGTGTTTTCAAGCACAAACATTGCTGATAACAAGTTAACTGATGTTTGCACTTGCATTAACTTATGCAATTTTTAAAACTGAGGGTAATACAGGATTTTGTAAAAGTTTTCTTAATCATGTTCAATCGTGTTTATTTTATTATAAAAAACATTCTTCTAGATATTCTGGATTTTATCACAATTTTACTGTTGCAAAAATTTCAAATATGGTTGCATTGTGATAGTGAAGAAATTTTCAATGAATTATATGAGGATGCTTTCTCTAATTGTCCAAGTAACTTTGAAGTATATAGCAGTGATGTGGAAGATAACAGTCTGTTGGAAGATAGTTATGAATCTGGTATTAGACCACCAAAATGGCAAAAAAGAAATGTGATTGAGGGGTTGGGGGGAGGGGGGAGGCAGAGGCAAGGAAGGGGAGCAGCTTAGACAAGAACCTAGTATAAAGGAACCATGGACATGGACAACAAGTGGGATTGACTTTGGGGGGAATGGGTGGGTGGGAAGGGGGACAGAGGGGAGCAAAAAGGGGATGGATGTAATACAACAACAATAAAATTTAAAAAAAAAGAAAAAAAGAAATGTGATTGAATCTGATAGTGAAAGTGATTTTGAATAGAGAGTGAACAGACACTGAGATAATACCAGCCTTGGTAGATTATACAGATATTTCTAGTATAACTGTTGAACTTAGTGATATACAGAGTATTGGTATAGTGACAGGTTTACTTTTTGATAATGATTTTTAAAATTTAATTGCTTCTCAAATCAAGTTATACCACTGCTAAATGGAAAAAACTTGATGAAACACCTGCTAAAACTTTACCACAGACACAAGTTACCACCGGTAACAGGAAGAAGTTTCTCGGTTTATTGATATTGATGAGATAAACAAATCACATTGGAGAGTCAATGGACCCTTTGCTTGAAGTGCCCACATTTCCTAAAATCATAACTAGAATGAGGCTCAAGCAAATCATTACTTTTTTTCACCTTAGTGATATTCACAAGCTACATCTAATGAAGACAGACTTTATAAAATTAGGCCTCTTTTGGATTACTTTATTCCAAAATGTCAATCTTTGTATAGTCCTACACAGGAGTTATCCCTAGATGAAGCAATGATACCGTATAGAGGGCATATCAGCTTCAGAACATATAATCTGGCAAAGATAACAAAATATAGAATTTTAGTGAGAATGCTTTGTGAAAGTAAGACTGGCTATATTTGCAATTTCAAAATCTATTTGGGTGAAGGCAAAAAGGTACAAGAAACTATATTCACCATCTGAGAACCATATCTTTATTCTTGGCATCTTGTTTACTAGGATAATTACTATAATGGTGTGTCTACCATTTAAATATTATTGGAAAAGAAAACACTGTTCTGTGGTACTATAAGGGAGAACTGTGGCTTGCCAAAAGAATAAAAGAAAAATCAAACAATCTTAAGAATAGGAAAATGACTTTTTCTATGAAAAGGACACATTCTTCTTAAGTGGAAAAACAAAAGACTAGTGCATATGATCTCAACTATTAATAACATTTTTATGAAATCCACTGGACAACAAGAGAAATTCTGTGGATAACAGTTATATCCACGTGCATACTAGATTATAAAATTCATGAAAGGGGTTGACTGAGTAGACCAGTTTTTGGTCAACAACATTATCTTAAGAAAAAGTTTAAAATGGTATAAAAGAGTAGCATTCTTTTTGATCAATTGTGCTTTATTTAATGCATTCAAAATTTACTCTAACTACAATTTACAAAATGAAATGAGATACAGACAATTAAACAGTCACTGGCCCTGGCTGATGGCTCAGTGGATAGGTGTCAGCCTGCAAACCCAAAGGTCGCTGGTTCAGTTCCCTGTCAGGGCACATAACCAGGTTGCAAGCCAGATCTCCAGCCAGGTCCTTAGCTGGAGGCAGGTGAAAGGCAACCATACATTTATGGTTCTCTCCCTTTTTTCCTCCCTTCCTGCCCTTCTCTCTACAAATAACTAATAAAACAAACAAACAAACAAAAAAACCCAAAACAAAAAAGTCACTGGCATAAAGAAGAACCCCACTAGGACATGTAGAGTATGATCTTCCTAAGGAGAAAGTATAGCAAAACTAGATACATTTGCAAAACCTGTTGTGTGCCTTTACATGTAGGTAAATGCTATACTGTTTATCATACCAAAAAAAAAAAAAAAAGGTTATTAAAAGTTATATAGAAGTTATATACAAAGCTTCAATATATTATGTATAAATAAAGTGTATTGAAGTTTGTGTAGATTGTTTTATTTTCACATTCAATTATGAAAAAAGAGGTGGTGGCATGGGATAGCTTTTATTTTTTAAATTGCTGGGCAACAAGGTGTTAAAGTCATTTTTCCATGGGCTACAACCAAGATGTCACCTTTTTCATCTTCACTACCTAAATGAGGGTAACCCATTCCACCACTTCCTGCCCTGGTAAAGGATCTTCGATTATCAATAAAGTTTTCATAACTCCACATATATCGTATTGCATGTCTAAACAGTAGGCAAGTACCCAAGCTCTTAACTGTATGTGCACACACGTGTCTCAAATCCTGTTACCAAAGAACCATCCTAACCATACCAGGCAGACAGACACACCCTTCTCACCTCTCAGAGGCCAACCCCAATCCCTGAACAGAAAGAGAGAGACTATGGTAGAAAAAAAGTAGGCCCCCAGAAAGAAAAAGTGGGAAGAAAGGGAAGAAGCACCAGAGCTCTCAGGTGAACCTAGGGGCACGGACTCTTTGGCATTAGGTGGAAGGGCAATAGTCACAGACCTTTCTGAACAACCAGCAACTGCTATGCATCTTACTGGGATGAGCCAGGATTTACTCCCACGAAAGGTATACACACTTGACACATCTACTTTTAAAAACCTGGCAGAATTTCATATCTGATGACACAGCCATTTCACTCCTATTATTAGTATATCCCCGGTAGAAATGAATACATACATAACCAAAACACACATGCAAGAATGTTCATAGCAACATTATTCATAGTAACTCCAAACTGGACATTATCCAATGTTTCCTTGGGAGTTGAATGAATCAATTGTCAGACAGTCATGTAACAAAATATTATAATATAAAAGTATTTTGAAAACGTAGTTTGATCTGTATGGACAAAAGGTTGATCTCTGGACCAGCAGTATCAGTATCAGCTGGGAATCTGGGGGAAGTGCTAACTCATTCCAGACTTTCGGAATCAAAAACTGGAAATGGGACTCTGCTTGCCTTGAAAAGCCTTCCAGGCACTTCTGATACAACTGAACGTGTGAGGATCTCTTCTCTGATGAGTTTGACCACGCTGAGAGCATTCAAAATTCTGCTAGGAAGTTGGAAGATGACTATCAAAAAACTAAGCAAATTAAAAAACAAAGCAAATTAAAAAATAAAACCAAACCTTTTTCTTCCCTTTTGTTTTTGTTTTAATGTTAAGAAAAATACAAGCTCTGGCTGGTGTAGCTCAGTGGATTGAGCACCAGCTTGAGGACCTAAGGATCACCAGTTCGATTCCCAGCCAGGGCTCATACCCAGGTTGCTTGCCAGGTCTCCAGCCAGTTCCCTGGCCAGAGGCACATGAAAGGCAACCCTACGTTGATGTTTCTCTCCCTTTCTTCCTCCCCTCTTTCACTCTCACTAAAAATAATAAAATCTTAAAAAAAAAAAAGAAAAGAAAAAAGAAAAATACAGTTGTGTAAGAAAGAAATGAATATGCAAAAAAAGAATAGAATATGCAATATTAGCTACATTGCCTGCTTCAACCTTGCATTACAACTATATGGTCATCAGAATGTGATACAGATACCAATTGAACCAAACAGGTAACAGTCACACAACATAATACAATGTCTAAAATGAGTAGTAGAATCCTATTATTTAGAAAACGGTTGTAACTCAGAAAATTGAAAACAAATCTCTGGGGAAAAACCGAAGGAGGACATGGGTCAGGTCATTGCTATTTTTCATGATAATCCTTTTAGTAGTATTTCACTATTAAATTCCCTGTGTGAATACTGACAAAAATTAAAATCACAAGTCAAAACATACTTTGTTGACAAAGCAAACCAAACAAATGAATGATATTGGGTCAGAACCCATCAATGTGTACTCTTGGCCTTTGGGGAGCCAGAGATAGAAGAGCTCCATATCCAGAGCCCATTGTGAGAAAAAGAAAAGCACACCAACCAGATCAGGGGTCAACAAGTGTCAGCAGGATGGGGAGTGATGCAGGAAAGATAAGGCCACTTGGGAAGATCCATGAAGGAAGGGGCACAGGGGCTGGGTCCTGGGAAGAGTATGGTTTTTAATAAACATAGGCAAGAAAAAGGGCAGGAAAAAGCCATGTGTGTTTTGAAAATGCAAAATTGTTTTATCTGGCTGAACAATGGGCTGGTCCACCTAAGGGGCTGTTGGGTGAACAGGCCTTACTTCTCAAGACTATGCCTTAGGTATGTAAGGCCAACTAAAGAGGTGATGTATAAAGTACTAAGGACAGAGGACCAGATTTTTATTTTCTGCTTTGTCCTGAGGTTTTATTATCAGTAAACAGAGATGATTTTACTGTGAAGCTAATGACACTGAGGCCTGAAGGTCCTTTACTCATAGGAGATTCTGCTAAGGACCATAGCAAAGTATGTTGACATGGTCATAAAAATGTCTTAAGTTTGCCAAATTCAGCTCCTCTAATTGCAAATGTAACTGCTCTTTCCACTATGGCCTCCCTTCCATCATATTTCATGTCAGGTAGCGTTTGAGTGGGGTATTGGCCTTTTTGGCTACAGGGAAGTTGCATGGACATGCATTTACTTTGGGTTTGATGGGATATATCTGTGGGGTTTGTCACATCCGTCTGTAAGTTATTGTTAGTCATCCTGTGTAGGAATGGCTTCCAGAAATACTCCTATTAGCCACCATATCAACTGACCTCGCATGGTGATATTAAGAGCAGGACTAGAGGATTGTGTGAGCATGGGCAGCGGCAGCCAGCACAAAGGATCATGGAAAGAAAAAGGCTTTGACTTTTTGTAGCAGGATGCTAGTCTGCGAAAATTCTCCCATGCCTTACAACTAATATATAAAAGAAAATAGACAGAACTCTGAAATTTGATGGCAATCTTAAAAATTTATGACTTCACAAACTGTCATTATTTGCAGATGATATGATAGTGTACATACAAAGCCCGATTGGCTCCACCAAAAATTTACTCGACCTAATAAGCAAATTTAGAAAAATAGCTAGGTATAAAGTCAATATACAGAAATCAAAAGCATTTTTGTATACCAATAATGAAACAACATAAATAGAAGCGAAAAAACAAATCCCATTTACCATAGCAACAAGAAAAATAAAGTACCTAGGAATCAACTTAACTAAGGAGGTAAAAGACCTATAATCAGAAAACTATAGAACAATGAAGAAAGAAATCAAGGAAGACACAAATAAATGGAAGCATATACCATGTTCGTGGATGGGAAGAATTAACATCATTAAAATGTCCATACTACCCAAAGCAATCTACAGATTCAATGCAATCCCAATTAAAATACCAATGACAGACTTCACAGAAATTGAAAAAATACTTCAAAAATTTATATGGAGCCAAA